>CAOJBK014090269.1:0-15830 GCA_948294925.1 Codiaeum variegatum | reverse complement strand
AGTTTTTGGAAATGGATCCATTTTTCTAGAAGACAATTCCATAGTTGCTACTCAGAATGTCACCATTTTGGTTGATGAGCCTCATAACCATGCAATTTTGACTCCCGTTCCTTTACCTTTGGTAGTTCAAAACATGGTCGTTTTAGTTCCTGGTTCCTCAAAAATAATAAAATAGAATGCTACCATTTTGTCATCTGACCATCCAATTTGTGTATCTCAAAATGTTACTAGTTTTCCCTCTGTTGCCCTTGTTGCAAGTGCAAGCCATGTTATTTCCCATATCGAGATCCCCCTAGTTTCTAGTCCTTCTTTTGATGATAATCTGAGATCTTCAACTCAATGTGAATCATAAGAATTTAGCAAGCAATCATGGAATGATATTTTGGAGTCTTCAAAGGAATGGAAACAGGTCACAAATAAGAAGTATAATAAACCTCGCAAGGGGACAACTCCTACTTTAACCGAAAATAGACCCATTACAAGGGCAGCATCTTCATTTAAATTTTAATGAATTTATTTATTTTTTAAATTGTAGGGGATTAGGCAACCCCAAAACCTAAAGAACTTTATTTAATTTTTGTCATTCTCATAATCAGTTATTTCTTTGTATTGCAGAACCTATGATTCAATTTTCTACAATTAATAAAGCTTTTTGGAGATCTTTGAATCTCTCCTTGGTAACAAGGAATGCTAAAACTTTACCTTCAATTTGGATGCTTTTTTCGGATAGTTTTGGAGCTTGCAATGTTAAATTATTTGCAAGTTCTGATCAACAAGTTACTTTATGGTTTGTTATGAACAACCATGCTCATTTTCTTATTGTGGTATATATTGCTTGCACTACTTAACTTTGGCACTAATTTTGGGTTGAAATGAATTATCTTTCCTCCTTAATTGATAATGTTTGGATAGTACTTAGGGACTTCAATGCTTGTTTCGGTGCTTTTAAGAAAACGGGGCACCCTCATAGTAATACTTCTTGTCGTGATTTCATTATTGCTATGAATGATTCTCATCTTACTTGCTTAAATCCCAAAGGTGCATGGTATACATGGATTAATAATATATTTGGTTCTAATAGAGTTGATATTCAGTTGGACAGAGCCTTTGTCAATGATTTATCATTTCAATGTTGGAGACACATAGAGTGCACTACTTTAGTGCATTACTCTTGTGCACCATTAATCAAATCACAATCCTCTTATTTTATCTTATAAGAACTTTAGTGATGTTTATAGACCAATTTAGTTTCCTTTGATGTAGACCTCCCATGATAGTTTTTGGGCTACTATCTCTTCCTTTTTGAAGAAGAATGTGATTGTTGGGCATCCTATGTTCATTGTTATGTGCAAGCTTAAGCTACTTTGTAAATTTCTTCGCAATTGGAATTAGGAGGTTTTTGGAAAACTTGATAGTTGTATTTTGAAGGCTAAGTAGGATCTCTTGCAAGTCCAAAAACACATTAAGGAATAAGGCTTCTCGGAAAAATTACATAGAAGGGAGATGGAATTTAACAATTCTCTTGCATCTTTTCTTCCTAGGCATAAGACTCTTCTCATAGAAAGAAGTCATATTAGGAGGTTTTCAGATGGGGATAATAATACTAAATATTTCCACTCCCTCTTAGTACGTAGTCCTATATTGTTTCTTTTATGATTAATAGTGAGATCACTGACGAAGCCAATGTACTTGATGAACATGTTATTTCCTACTTTTATAAGCTTTTCTCATTTGTCCCTTGACCTATGGACTTCTCTAATGTGAAAGAGATCACCCCTTCCCTTATTACAAAAGAAGAGAACATACTCCTCATCGATGTTCCCTTTTTGGATGACATTCATACTGTTGTCTTCAATTTGGATCCTAATAGTGTATTTGGGCCTGACAGTTTCTCAGGGCACTTTTTTAAAGGATGTTCTTCTATTGTCAATAAAGAGGTTTATGTTGTAATTTAATCTCTTTCCCTTCCAAGCAACATTATTTCAGGTTTGAATTCTAACTTGATGGCTCTTTTATCAAAAGTGGAGGTTTCCAATGAGATCTCTTTATTTCCTCAAATAATTCTAAATAAATTCCTCTCTTAAATTATTTCTAAAATTTTGGTTGGTAGACTAAGCTTGATAGCTGCTCGTATTATCAGTAAAAATAAATTTAGCTTTATTAATGGTTGCCATATCAAGGATTGTGTTGTTGCGGCATATAAGAATTTTAATCTTCTTGATTCGAAGTGTTAGGGTAGAAATATGGATTTAAAAATTGACATTATCTAAGCTTTTGATTCAATGGAATGAGAATCTATTCGAGCAGTGTTAATGTACTTTGGTTTTTCTGACAACTTTTGTTATATGATATTTTTGCTCCTGCAAAGCATCTTTTTATCATGAATAGCTCTCCTAAAGGATACTTTTTTTATTTCAAAAGGTGCTCACCAAAGAGACCCATTATCTCTAATCATTTTTTGTCTTGCTGAAGATGATCTGAGCAGGTTGCTCTTACACTTAATTAAAGAGGGTGTGTTGGTTTCTATGTATGGTGATAAATATGAATGCCCATATCACTTGTTTTATGTCAATGATGTGTTGGTTTTCTATCATGCTTCCAGTAAGAATTTATCAAAATTGGTGAACTCTCTTACTCATTATGGTTATCTCTCGAGTCAGTATATCAATTGGGACAAGTCTAAGCACTTTCTCAGTAGTTCTATTACTCCTAATAAAGTTATTAAGCTTCAAAATATGACTCGTATACAGCTGGTTAAACTTCCTTTTATCTATTTAGGTGTTCCTATCTGTATTGATTCTCCTAGTGTTAAAATTTAAAGTCAGCGGTTGATCACATTATGTGCAAGCTTAATAGCTAGAAAGGTGAATTTCTTAATATTATAGGGCATCTTACTTTGATTAAATCAATTGTATATGGGTCTCACTTGCACAATTTTACCTTGTATAAATGGCCCACTCCCTCACTCAGAGATATAAAGAAGAATATTCATAATTTCTTATAGATTGGACACATAAGTCGTAAGAAATTTATTACTAAAAAATGGGATTCTTGATGCTGCCCTTATGAAGAGGGAGGTATTGGTTTAAAGAGACTTCATTGTATCAATAAGGCTTTGTTAAGTCAGGTTTCTTGGAAACTATATTGTTATGATAATTTTGTCTATAATTTTCTTTGTTATCATTTTCTTATAGGTGATGGGATTTTTAGAACATCTTCAGTTTGCTCTTTTATTTGGTGTTCAGTAAAGGAGATTTTTAAAGATTTTCATCTTAATGCTTAATGGCTACTTGTTTTGAAATCAAAGTTGAATTTTTGGACTTCCAATCTTTTAGGGTATGTTATTGCAAAGAGCTTTCAGATTTTAGCTTCTATTTGCAAGCACCTTCACACTTTAATTGGAAATGTTTTTTGGGATGGAGAATAGCATCTTCACAATAGCTTTGTTCATGTCTTTCCTACATTGGTAAATGATTTGAAGAATGTAATGTTCTCCCCTTCTTATGATTTATTTATTTGGAGATACTCTCATAACAGTTTGTTTAGCTATAAAATGGCTTATAAAGTTAGAAAAAGGCTTGGGGTCGGAGTTTATGGAGACATTTTCTTCCTCCCATAAGGTCATTTGTTTGTTGGAATTTGCTTTATAACAGGCTACCAACGGAGACAGCACTACAACATCAGGGTTAGTTGTGGCCTCTTGCTGTCGAATCTATGCAATTCGTCCAGAATCAGTTCAACACCTATTTTTGAGCTACTCGCATGGTCAATCATTATGGCATGTTTAGTGTGATTTATATCAGGTGTTGCCACTTGATTTCTCATCTATTACAACTTTATTTTCTATAGCTTTAGCAATAAAACTATCTCCTCAACTCTCATTTCTTTGGAGAGAGGAGTTTTTCACTTTGGTTTGGCTTATTTGGAGAGCAAGAAATTATTTATGTTTCATAATCTGTTTAATCCTACTAGTATCTCCTTTTGCTTACTTTGTAAAGCAATCAAGAAATCTTAAAATTTTGGCCTGGGGCATATGCATAATTCTCAAATGGAACTTCTCGTTCTTCAGTAGCTTCGTATTACTACCATTCCGTATAAAGCTCCTCAATTAATTGAAGTTCAGTGGCTTGCCCCTCCTTTTGGGTTGATGGTTCAGTTAAAGGATGTCCAGGTAATGTAGGGGTTGGTTGTGTTTTTTTATTGTCCTTAGGTATGGTTTTGGGTTCTTTTATCATTCCTTTTGGTATGACTTTTACTTTTGAGATAGAGCTAATAGCATTTATTGCAGCAATCTCTTATGCTTATAAGTTCAAATTTTCTCCCATTTGGTTTGAAAGTGACTCTTCTAATATTGTGAAATGGGTAAGTTCCAAAACCTTAGAAGTTCATTGACATCTTAGGAAATATTGGCATAATTGTTTGTTTTTGCTTCAAAAATTATAATTTCACATCAGTCATATTTATCGTGAAGGAAATTTTCTTGCGGAAAAATTAGCTTCTATGGCGGTGCAACTTCAGGTAGAGGTTTGGTGCGATTCTTACCCTCTTGAATGTAATAGTATAATTGCCCATGATGTTATGGGTCATTACCATTTTCATATTCATTTATTTTCTTTTTTCTTTTTTCCCTTTTATGGGTTGTATTGGACTTTGTATTTCTTTTATTTTTTCTTAATAAAAACTCAAGTTTAGAAGATGATGTGGGTGATAGAAGGGTGCAGTCTAGTTGGGATATTTTGGTGCACCTCTATTTCTAAACTTGGGAAATTTATATAAAAAATTAAATTTATAATTATAAAATATAACTAGTATATTTAATTAAAAAATAATGTTCTTATATTTTTCATAAACTGTATTATATTTTAATGAAATTTATAATTATATAAATTTATAATACTACTTCTATCATTATAATACTTTTCACTAAAATATTTTTTTTCGATTAATTTTTTATACATTTAAGAAGAATTATAAAAATATAATTCAATTAAGAAAAAAAATAAAATTTAATTTTTCGCAACAATATGACATACCCCATTGTTTAACAATGCAAAATAATGGAAATTATGCAATCATTTTTCTTTTTTTAGATTTTGACAGAGTACTTTAGGAGTCAATAAAAACAAAATATTGAATCGTATGTGATAGAGATGTTGGTTACCCCAAAGGTAGAAAGTAGCCCTTAGTTGCAATATAATGAACCTGTTCAAGAAACAGGGTGAGGAGGTGCTGGACAGGGTGCCCAACGGTAACTCTCCGCCGCCCAAATCAGTAGAATCAAAGAGAGGAAAAGCTTGAAGTGTAGGAGAAGGTTAGGTTTTTCATACCTTGGATTAGAGCTTATAGGGCCTATTTATAAGGGAGATTCATTATAGCAGGGGACAAGTGCCATCATAGGGTTGGCTCTTTAGGTCCTCTGATGAGACAGTGATGTGATCCAGAATTGGTATGTCAGAGATATGTGTCTCAATTATAATTGGTGAAGGCCCAAACTTCAACAGAGTTGAGTTAGAGGGTTAAAATCATTAAGGGTTACCCCAAAGGGGGGGATTTCAGGGGACTAGACATCCCGATGGTAGAGTTCCTAGGGGGTTGTGTTTGGTCAATCATAAACCATTATAATCCGGACCCATATCAATAGCTCCTCTCGATGTATATGTACTCAAAGGCCTTGTGGCTCAAGGAGTACGAGGGGGAAGCTCTTCAGGCCCACCACGAGCCTTTTATTGAGTGGTAGTTTCAAAAATCAAAAGTTTCAATGGATAAGAATGGGGAACTCAGATTTTGGCTGAATTTTATAAGATGTGACCTTTCCCTACCAGACATGTCCTTTTGTCTTACTTCAAAAAGATTATTACGTGCTCTAAAGATTGACACCTTTATTGCATTCAATAGCTAATTTACACATGATAAAATAGTAGGGTGCCTTAATGATTACTCATAATGCCCTAGGCAGTTACTTCCATCTAAGTGTCACTAGCTTTTAACTCCTTGTTTGATCTCCCTCCTCTATATAATCTGTCTGTCTTCTTCCTCTTGAACTTTCTTCTATTTTGCCACTACTCTTACTCTTTTCGTCTTCTCAATTTTTTTATTATTTATTTGCTTTCCATTATTTCCTCTAATATTTAATTCTCTTTCTTTCTACTTGTCGTTCGAATGGCTCCTCCATAGAAGGGAAAGAAAGTTATTTCTAAGGATACTATAGAGGTTGTTAAACCAAAAAAGCAAACTAGGGCACAAGACACTTTGTCTTACATCAATGAGACCATGAGGCCTGCTATGGGTAGGATTAAGCTTATGAAGTTCATCTTTAGGAATTTCTAGAGGCATATTGATGCCATGTCTAAATTTATCGATATCACTCCTCCCATCGCCAACTACAGAATATTTTCAAGTAATACCAGTGTGGAGTTCGATAAGGGAGATTATGATTATGTTTGGTACTTTGACCACATGGCCCAGGGGTTACTATTTCCTCCTTCTCCCTTTTTCTGCAAGGCTTTTAGTTACTTTGGTGTGAACCCAATGATGCTCACCCTTAACTCAATAGAGGATATGCACTACTTCAAAGTGGTGTGCTCCACTCTGGGGATTCATGATCCATGAAGATGTATCACATGTTCTTCAATATTTATGCTTCTACTGACTCTTATCTTTACTACTTCGAAAAGAAACCCCACCAAACTCTATTTGGAGCGAAGGAGAATAAGGTGGATGATTGGAAAAATAAGTTCTTTTCTATGAAGGTCATTAAGCCTATTCGAGAGGGTTAAGCAGGCTTTAAATTCCTTGGGACCTATTAAGGAAACCCTCACTTAGAGAAGTTCAAGAAGAATCTAACCACTGTCGACGTTGATGGTATAGAGGTACTGGCCTTCTTTCATCGTCTTTTCTATAGGAGTTTTGTGTTAGGGTTGTCTTTCTTAAGAGACCTTAATGGGTCGTATGCTTTCCCTTGAAACATAAGGAGGAGCCCTGATAAGTTATTTTCTCTACCTACTTGCTTCTTGTTATTTTAGGCTTTGACTTTAAAAGTTTGTTCTTACAGAGTCCCTACTGGATGAAAAGGCCAAAGATGCCCTTAAAGATTTGGTAGCTCAAATGGAAAAGTTATATCTGAGACCTCCTCAAGGAATAGACCTTGTTGACAACTAGACCTTCCTCCCTATTCATTGCTTCGCCATTGGCTTTTTGAGGCCTTGCACTTTGGAGGAGTATCGATTTGTGGTCAATTCTTCCTTGTGGAATATATATGTGCCTGAATATCTATACTTGAAGAATTTTAAGGAAGGGGCTGAAGACCTGTGATCATCTTCTAAACGTGACCTTCTAGCTGATACTGAGAGTGATGAGGCTGTGATAGGGCCCGAAAGGGGTGATGCTGGAGTTGTTCAGATGAAGGATCTCACTGATGAAGAGGGTGAGCCTTTAGAGGTCCTTCTGACTCGGAAGAGGAGCAAAACCATTACTGGTGAGTCTTCTCAAGTAGCAAAGGTTATTGAGGTTATGGCCACGGTCATTGCGGAGGGGGTACCAGAGCCTCTTAAGGGAGGAGAAGTTCTTGCTACTATAGAAGAAGTCTATGCTGAAAGATGATCCAAGAGGCTTCTTAAGGGGCTTAAACAAGGGGAAGCCACCTTTTTCCTGACCCTTCCTATTCAAGTGACAATCATGGAGCCCCAAGCTAAAGAGGCTCCATTCTAGGGTGGTAGATAGAGGAAGTACTACCTCAATGTTAGGTGAGACATGCTTGAGGGGTTAATAAAGGGATGCCCTGAGTTTACAATAGTGCACACTCGGGTGATGTATTTATTGGAGCTACTAGTTCCTAATCAAGATTCTTTTCACAAGGTGATAGCTTAATACTATCAATATGTAACCATTTTTCATGATGGGTAACTCTTGGTAGACAAATATAAGCACTTCGACAAGCTGCGTCCCAATAATTCCCTCTACACTCTCGCCCAGTGGAGCAAATTTACCCTTAAGGATATCTCTCGAGCTATCTCTGCTGCTTGTTCTCTAGCAGTTACAACTGGGCAACCTTCCATGCCTCTCCTGACTATAGAGAGACCCCTCTACAACTTGGGTTCCTGGAATTGATGACCTTAATGCGACCTGGGAGAGGCTCTTTAGAGGTACGTTTCTTGAAACTTCTACTTCTTCATCTTCTTCTTTTTTGTAATCTGAGTTTTCTACCTTTGAGTCCTACCCTCCCCCATTCATTTCCTCTTCTCCTCTACTCAAGGTTATAAGGAAGTTGGTTGAGGAGTGGCATAGGAAGAGGCCTACATTCACTATCCTGCCTCTCCAGATTATTTATCCTAGGGCATCGAAGGAGAGGAGGGGCATTCACTTCAAGCGTTCCGATAAGAGGTCTAAGCCTCATCTAAATGCCCTAAGAGGGCATCAATTGGTAAGATCAATTTCCTTTATTCTTTCTAAGTCTCTTGATTTTTATTAACAGGACAAGTTAACTTTATAGCTTTGTTCTTAGAGGATCACGATGGTGGGGGCAATACTAGGCCAACAATTGGAGGTGACGACTTAAGAACTGTGATGACTATAGAAATAAGTGGCCATTCAACTTTAGCCCTACTTGAAATGGAAAGCTTAAGTTAAATTACTAAAGGTGGGGCAGAAGCTTCTCATATTCCTTCTATCGATCCAGCTCACCCTATGGATCCATCTGAAGTTAGGAGCCTCATGAAATGCTACAGAGCTTATGAAGCCATCACTTCTATGATAAAGCTCTCTCATGACACTCAAAGAGCTCAAAGGGAGGTTGATGTGATCCTCGAAACCCCTGAGGAGGTTTGCAAAAGGGTTGAGAATGTGCTTCCTAAGGATGAGGGCATGGTGGGATAATTGGGGATGGTGTGGTTGTTCCTGCTAAAGCTCCTGTTGAGGGGATGTGGAATTTCCACTTGCTCTAAGGACAATTCTAGAGGATAGGATTGCAGAAGGCCTTCCTCAAGTTCCTTCTTTAGCTGCAAGGGTCCATATAGATGTGTGCGGGGAGACATTTCCTATCCTTTCTTCCGAATGGGGGGATGTGTCAGTTAGGATGCTGTAGAACTTTCCTCTTCACTATACGAGGGAGGGCGTATCCCATCCCCGAGGGTCTATTGGCACATTTCCAAATCTACCTAATACCCTTAAGGCATCATACTAATGACATTCTTTTCATCATATCTTATTATCTTATTCCCTTGATCTTTTATCTTGACTCTATCTTTCATACGTAGGAAGCTGCTACTAAAGTTGAAGAGCTCTAGAGAACCATAAAGGACTACCATTCTATGAACTCCTTACTTAAGACAAACCTAACCAACCTTCAAAAGATTATAGAGGAGAGGGACAAAGCATTGACAAAGAAAGAAAGGGTGTTTCCTGAGAAGGAAATGCAATTAAATGCCAGTAATGATGAGTTGAACTCTCTCCACGGAAAGTATACTAAGTTGGAATCAGTTAATAACTTCCTTAGGAGAATAGTTGAAGGCTTCGAGGCCAATGCTACTACATTCAAAAAGAGGTTAAAGTTCATGGCCCTCGAATCCAAAAAATCCAGTGAGGTCACCAACATTTACTCTAAGAAGATGGATGTATTAATTAAAAAGTTTCATGCTCTTCTTAAGGAGAAAGTCAGATGTTCGCTAACTCTCAATTTTTTGGAGCATCATACAATGCTGAAATAGTTGAAAGAAGCTTGGAGTGGTATAACCAGGCCTTGGAGATGGTTGCTGAGAAGTTCCCAGAAGTGAAGAATGAGTTCACTCCTTTAGCTATCAAGTAGATCATGTCAACCATTAAGCTATTTGAGTATCTTAGCAGCATCGCTCCGCCAGACCTTTCCTTCTTAGAGAGATTGTCTGTCACTCTTGATAAGTCTGGGGTATCATCCATCTGGTGGTTTGCTGGTTTGTTCTAGCATTGACTTGAAAGATAGACCACTAATTGGGGAGGCTCTTAGGAATCATGATCTAAAAGTCAGCTCTTCTAGGCGTCAATAGGCTTAAGGCTTCTTCTTTGTAACTTTGTAACTTTTTGTATAGATTTGTCGTTATTTTGTAACTACCTCTATACATGTAATGCTTTTTGAAGTGTGTGTGTATGTGTGTGTATATATATATATATATAAACCTATCAGTCACATTGTCTGGATTCTTGTTAGACTTTTTTTCCTCCTTTTATTGTGTGATCATTTATTTATCAGCCTTGTGTTGGTTTCTTAACTTAGCTCTTGTCTTTTTAGATTTAAGTTACTTTATGTTATTCTGATTTTGCTTTATCCTTATGGATTTCTTCCCCTGACTTTATGCTTTTTCTAAGTTCACTTTGCCTTTATTGGTTTCATCCCCTGTCGGGAGTTCGCGATGTCCTCCTTTGAGGGTGTTTTTCCAATTATGTTAGGCTTAATGCGTAGTCCTTTGGATGTCTTAGTGCTCCTCTTAAAGGATCTTTTGCCAGTCATGTTGTACTTAGTGCCTCGGGTCATAAAGGTCTTAGTAACCCCATTGGAGGGTCTTTTATTAATCATATTGAGCTTAGTGCCTCAGCTCATAAAGGTCTTAGTGCCCCCCTTGGAGGGTCTTTTGCCAGTCATGCTAGGCTTAGTGCCTCAACTCATAGAGGTTTTAGTGCCCCCCTTGGAGGATCTTTTTGCCAGTTATGCTGGATTTAGTACCTCAACTCATAGAGGTCTTGGTACCCCTATTGGATGACCTTTTACATGTTATGTTGGGCTTAGTGCCTTAGCTCATAGAGGTCTTGGTGCGACTCTACTGTAATTAATTGAGAGAAAAGGTGTCTTTCATTAGCTTTTCAAAGATAGTACAATTTAAAGTGTTGTATATTCCAAGTTTGTGGAACTTCAATATTCTCCATTGTCTTCAATTTATAGGTGGCTAGTCATATAACTCGTTTAACGATGAATGGACCTTCCCACGTTAGAGCTAGCTTGCTAGTTCCTTCTCTCTTTTCAGTAGCTTCTAGACTTCACATCACCAAATCTCATTCCTTGAAGACTCTACTCCACACCTTCTTGTTGAAGTAGTTAGAAACCTTATTCTTGTAAGCCATTTTTCTTGTTTCCATATGATGTCTCTACTCTTCTAGAAAGTCCAAGTCTATTCTTCTTGATCCTTCATTTTCCCCATCACTGTAAAAGTTGACTCTACCATTGGGCATTCATATGCCCAGTGGTAGGATTGCCTCTATGCCAAAGGTAAGGCTAAAGGGTGTCTCGCCAGTAGATTCCCTCAGTGTTGTTCTATAAGCCCATAACACATGGTATAACTTTTTTGCCCAATTCTTTCCACAGCCTTCCAGCCTTCACTTTAAGCCTTAAAGGATAGTTCGATTGGTGACTTCAGTCTGCCCATTTGATTAGGGATGGGAGAGTGAAGAAATGTGTTGTTTGATGTTGAGGCCTTCATATTAGTCTTTCATTTTGGCATTGTTGAACTATTTTCCATTATCACTAACCAACTGATGCAGCACTACAAACCTACAAATGACATTTCTCTATAGAAATTTGATTACATTGTCTATAGTGATGGTTGCTAGAGCTTTAGCTTCAACCCACTTCATAAAATACTTTATTAACAATATAAGAAACTTCTTCTTTCCCATCGTCACTAGAAAGGGCTCTACTATGCCCATTCCCCATTTTGCAAAGGGCTATGAGATATAGATGGATATTTGATCTACTGTTAGAACTCTGTTGCAGTTGGCGAACCTCTGATACACTTGGCATTTCCTTACTAGCTTCATCACATCTTCTTTCTTTATAGTCTAAAAGTATCCCTATTTGATTGCTTTGGCAACCAACATCTTTCACCCTATGTGTATGCCACATACACTTTCATGCATTTCTTTTATTACATACTCAACTACTGTAGGAGCTAAGCATCAGAGCCATGGGAGGGAGAAGGCTCTGTTGTATAGCATCCAATTATGGATAGTAAAGTGTGAGCTTCTTGACTTAATCTTCTTGGCTAGCTTCGAATCTTCTAGCAATTTACTCTCTTCTAAGTATCCCTTTATTGGATCCATCCAATAGGGTTCTAAATTTGTTGTCATGACCACTTTGTGTTCTTCAGTACTTGGTTGAGTTAGAACACCTAGGAACACCTTATTCTGTATGTCTATTGGGTGACCCGTTGTAAGCTTACTCAGGCAGTTAGCCCTACTATTTGCTTCTCTGGAGATCTTTTTAAATTCCACTTCTATACCCCTCTATTTCATTCTTTTCAATTGTTTGTCCACCCTCTCCAGGTATTTTAACATATATGGGTGCCTCACCTTATATAGGCCTTCCACATGTCCCAAAACTAGCTATGAATCGCTACAGACATGTAATACCTCCACAGGCATGTGCTCCGCAACTGACAGGTCCTATACGAGAGCCTTATATTTGACAGTGTTATTCGAGGTGAGGAAGTCAAGCTTTAGAGTGAACTCTATAAGCACCCTGATTTCACTTTTTAGCATGAATCCTACTCCATTGGCTCCGTTGCTGCTGGCTCCGTCTACATATAACTCCCATTTCACCATAGGGGTTATCCTATCAGGTCTTCCCTCTATAGTTTTGCTTGTTTCTTGAATTAGAGGAAATAGGCACTTTAGAATAAAATCTACTAAGTCTTGGGCTTTTATAGCTAATCGAGGCTTATATTGCACATTGTATCCCCCCAACTCAACTTCCCAACACAATATTCTACCAGAGAGCTCATGCTTGTACAAGATCTTCTATAATGGCTTATCCAACCCAACTATCCCTTGATGGGCTTCCATATACACTTTGAAATTTTGACAAAAAAGTACTATGGAGTATGCCATTTTCTCAAATGGGCTATAGGTCAACTCAGCTTCTTGCAAAACCTTACTAAAATAATGCATAGGCTTCTAAATTTTATCTTTTTCCTTAACAAAGATTGAGCTCATCATATGAGGTGAAGTTGATACATAGATGGTGAGCTCTTCCCCTTGGAGAGGTTTACTTAGGATTTTCTTCAAAGTTAGAAAGGCATTTAAGTCCTCAAATGCTTTTTGATAGTCATTCGTCCATTCAAAGGTAGCACTCTTCCTCAACTTCTTGAAGAACGGAAGATATTTCTCCCCTGACTTAGACATGAATCTATTCAAGGCCACTAATATACATATGAGCTTTTGCACTTCTTTCACATTTTGAGAAGGACTCATCTCCAATATGGTATTGACCTTATTAGGGTTCGGCTAGATGCCCCTTTTGCTGACCTAGTAGCCCAAAATTTTGCCCGTTTGGATGAAGAAGGCACACTTCTGCGGGTTCAACTTCATTCTATAAGAATCCATCACATCGAGCACCTCTCTCAAGTCTTCTATATGCTACTAGAAGCTCATGATTTTCACCACCATAAAATCTACATAGGCCTCTAGATTTCTCTCTAGTTGTTCTTTGAACATTTTATTGATCAGTCTTTGGTATGTTGCTCTAACATTCTTCAGCTTGAAGGGTATTGACACATAACAATAGATCCCCTTTTTTGTGATGAAAGAGGTCTCCTCATCATCCTCCTCATCCATCAAAATCTGGTGATACCCTTACTCTGCATCCAATAAAGATAGGTATTTATACCCTACCATCGAATCCACCAATTTATTATTCATGGGCATGGGGTATGAATCTTTAGGGTAGGACTTATTCAAATATGTGAAGTCTATGGATATTATATAACTGCCATAGGCCTTTTTGACTAGCACCACATTGGCAAACTAGTCTGGATATTTTACCTCTCTAATGAATCCTTCCTTATTGAGTTTTCTACTTCTTCATCAATGACAGTCTGCCTTTCTACCTTGAAACATCTCTTCTTCTGCTTGATAGGCTTACACGTCAGGTTTACATTAAGCCTATGAGTGATAACCTTAGGGTCAATCCCTGGCATGTCTGAGGATCACCATGCAAAAGTTGGAAGGGTACTTGCTAAGAAGCATTTCCTCAATCCCTTCTCCTTCTCATTCAGGGAAAAATTGATTTGGAGGGTTTGGCCATCACCTACTACTTTAAAGGTTTCTAGCTTCTGGAGTAACTCCCCTTTTGTTTCTACTTTTAGCTTTTGAGGAGTCACCTCTACTGTATTCACCTCTTCTATCTCCACTAATACTATCTTCATCTTCTTGATAACTTGTAAGCTTTCCTTTCGGGCTATATCGCCATAGACATGGAAATTTAAACCATCAAGGAGTGGTATGGTAAGCCTACATCTCCTTATGCTTATCGAGGCATCAAGATCCAACAATAATGGTCTACCTAATAGCACATTGTATGGCCTAGTAAATTTTGTGACAACGAAAATTGCCATGATGATTACTGCCATTGAAGCCTTCCCTACTGTGACTAGAAGCCCTATAGTGCTTGCTGCTGATATGACTACTTTATCTAGGGTTCGAACAAAGTTTTTCAAGGGTTTTATCTTCACCTCCTCAATTCATATTTATGCGAAAGACTCCAAAGACAATAGGCTTACCAAACTGCTCGTGTCTGTGAAGACTCTCTAAACTCTAAAATTGGATACTATTTCCATTATCACCATAGCCATTACTTTCTTCATTTTCCCCCTCGCTACACCTCCTACCAACTATCTGGTGCTAGAAGTGTATGCTCTAAAGCATACATTAAGCATGTGAATGTAAACAAAAACCTCAACTGGCTTAGTATATATGTTCTTTAAATGGATACATTCCTAGGATCGAACGTATGTCTGTCCCTTAAGTATTATGTAGGGAATCTATTCTTAAAGATTTTAAGAATATGAGTAATAGATTGCCCTTGTAATAAATGTTTTAAAGTTTGTTCATGGTCATAGGATTATTGGTTGGGATGCCATTAATCCGAAAGACCATCTCCTCTGTTGTCATGCATGATAAGTATAAGATACTTATTGGTATGGAGGTAGTGAGTCTCATGCTATAGGCATGTGATGTCATGACAACACGTGAGCACTAATGAGAAGAGTAAGCTGAACAATGATGTTAGATGATGGATACATGGGTCGTTACCTACTAGTCAATATCGCATCATTTAGATCATGATTGTGCATATAATACTTAGACTTGAGGTGACATGTTATCTGACATATTGGTGGCTATGGTTTGCTACTGCTTACATACCGATTCTTGTTATGTATTGGTATATGACATGTGGTGGCCATAATCAGTGGTATGTTGGGATAAGTGTTTAACCAAGAAAGAATTCAATAACTTAGGTAACCAAGAAAGGAATCCTATGACTTCTGATTATTCTTGATATGTAAATCTCTAGCCAAAGTGGATAAGGTTCACTAGAAAGAGTTTTTAGTTGGAATTGGTTTATCAAGAACTTATACCGGATAGAAGTCATGTGATCTAGCACATAGGGTTTAACTTCTTCCCTGACCCTAGCTGAGATTGGGAATCCGTAATAAAGGGATTCGAGTGCATGGAAATTATGATAGAGAGGTCCATGTTTATGTCGAGGATATGATCACCGACATTCATTTCTAATTGGGTAGTCGCAAAATGTTATGCTAGGTGTCACTCACAACTTATGAGACTAAGTATAGAATTAGGTTAACACACTTGGTGGGAAGAAAAGAGTTTTCTTTATCCCATTGCCAATTAGAACATGAACCTGGTAAGTCACATACCAAATGGTGATTCCTATTAGCTTGTTTGTATCATATTAATGATTGATGGTTTAATTAATTATTAATGATGATACAATTAAACATATAATTAAATTTACAGGATGTTTAATTTACAAAGATGAAATTTAAATTAAATCTTAGTTTGTATAGGATACA
>CAOJBK014088267.1:0-14110 GCA_948294925.1 Codiaeum variegatum | reverse complement strand
GAAAACTTCATTCATCATAAAAAAGGAAACTTATTGTTATATGTCCATGTACTTTGGACTGAAGAATGCTAAAGCCACCTATCAGAGACTCATCAACATGATGTTCAAGGAGCAGCTAGGAAGGAGTCTCGAAGCTTATGTAGATGACATGGTGGTCAAAAGCATGAGTTTCCAGCAACACATTCAAGATCTGAAAGAAGTGTTTGAAGTGATGAACGCCTATGGAATGAAGTTGAATCCAAAATAATGTGCCTTCATCCATGGAGGCAAATTCCTAGGCAATCAGGTAAGTAAAAGGGGGATAGAGCCGAACCCAGACAAGGTTCGAGACATTATGGAGATTAAACTCCAAAAAAGTGTGAAGGAAGTCCAGAAACTGACAGGCAAGTTGGTGGACTTGAACAAATTCATGTCAAAGTCTGGAGAAAAATATCTCCCACTCTTCAAGAAGCTCAGAAAAATTTCACCTTTGAATGGATAGAAGACAGCCAGCAAGCTATGGGCGATTTGAAGAATTTCCTAACCTCGGAACAAGTCTTGAGCAAACCACTTAGAGGTAAAGAGCTCCTGTTGTACCTTTTAGCTTCGCAGCATGCTGTTAGCTCAATGCTGGTTAGAGGAGGGGGGTCTCCAAAAACCAATATACTATTTCAACAAGGTACTGTAGGAAGTAAAGTTGAATTACAGCCCCCTCGAGAAAATGATGTATGCCCTGGTGCTCTCGGGCAGAAAGTTCAAAGTCTACCTAGAAGAACACCAAGAAGAAATAGTCACAAATAAACCTTTACAGAAGCTCCTGCACAAGCCAAAACTTTTTGAAATACTACTACGTTGTGCTGTAGAATTGGGAGGATATGACCTAGAATACAGGCCTCGAACAGCTATCAAAGCTCAGGCCCTGGTAGACTTCATTTCAGAATGCTCGTTTCCACTGGAGGTGACGCTAGGAAGCGAGTCATAGGGGCAACCTGAGAGTGAAATCCCAAAGGACAGATGGGAGGTGTTCATTGATGGAGCCAGTGGCAAGAGAGCCAGTGCAGTCGGAGTAGTGCTGAAGAACGAAGAAGGAATACTGATAGAGTTCACTCTGAAGCTAGACTTCGCCACAACCAACAACACTGCTGAGTTTGAAGCTCTCGTTCAAGGCCTTCTGGTGGCCGAGCATCTACACGTCGAAACACTACATATCTGTAGCGACTAACAACTAGTATTGGGACATGTCGAAAGGCTGTACAAAGCTAGACATCCAAACATGGTCAAATATCCATAGAAGACAGACTTGCAGTTGAAGAAGATGAAGGAGAAGAGGATTGAAATTGAGTTCAAAAAGATCCCAAGGTGGACCAACAACAAAGCAAATAATCTAAGTAAGCTCGTAGCAGTCCACCCAGCTGACATTTCAAGCAGAGTACTTTTAGGGGTTCTAGCCCACCATTCTACGAAAGAACCAGAATCCGTTACAGCTACAGAGCCAGAATCTTGTTGGATGGACCCAATAAGAAGATACCTAGAGGAAGGCAAACTCCCAGAGGACCTGAAGCTGGCAAAGAAAATCAAGTGGAGGAACTCTCATTTCTCCATGTACAATGGAGTCCTCTACAAAAAGGCATTCTCTCTACCATGGCTCAAATGCTTGACTCCTACCAAAACTGACTATATATTGAGGGATATGCACGAAAGTGCTTGCAAAATGCATGTGAGAGGAAAAACCTTAGCAGACAAGGCCTTTAGACAGGGCTACTATTGGTCCACCATTAAGAAAGATGCTATGAGAATGATAAGGTATCAAACATGTTAAAGGTTCACCAACTTGAACAAGGCCACAGAAGCTAAACAGATACTCATCTATGGTCCATTGCCCTTTGCCAAATGGGGAATGGACATAGTGGAGCCTTTCCAAACAACCACAGGGCAGAAGTTCCTCCTAGTGGCAGTAGAATACTTCACCAAATTGGTAGAAGCAGAAGCTCTGGCAACGATCACAGCAGAGAATGTGGTGAAGTTCATATGGAGGAACATTGTATGCAGGTTCGGAGTGCCTCATCAAATTATCAGTGACAATGGAAAGCAGATCGACAATGCCAAGATGAGAGACTTCTGTGAAGGCCTCAACATAAGGCAGCACTTTTCTTCGGTTTCCCACCCTCAGTCAAATGGGCAAACCGAGATCACCAAAAGAACCATTATCCAAGGGCTGAAACGAAAGCTTGAATGATGCAGAAGAAACTGGGGAGAGCAATTACACCATGTGCTATGGGCCTATAGAACCCCTAAAGAATCAACAGGCGAAACACTCTTTGCCCTCACCTTTGGCACTAAAGCAGTCTTCCTAGAAAACATTGGGAAGCCCAGTGGAAGGGTATACTACTGTGGCGAAGAAGAAAATGAGAGAGAAAGGAGGATCAACCTCGACCTGCTGGACGAGCTGAGAGAACAAGTCTTCATTAGAATCGTAGCCTATAAGAACAGAGTTGCAAACTACTTCAACCAAATGGTCAAAAGCAGGATATTCAGGGCAAGAGATTTGGTAATAAGAAGCCTGGAAGTAACGGGAAAAAGAGAAAGCATGGGAGCTAGCACCAAATTGGGAAGGCCCATTCAAGGTGGAGCAAGTCATTGGCCCAGCCGCATACAAGTTGTGAACCATGGAAGATAAGGAGGTGACACATACATGAAATGTACAGCATTTAAAAGTGTACTATTCTTGATCGAAAATGGAAAGGCATTCCTTTAACTACACCACAAAGTTCAAACAAATAAAGCCCAACTTGACTAGCGAAAGACCCTCCAAGGGTGGCACTAAGACCTCTAGAGATGAGGCATCAAGCCCAACTTGACAGGCGAAAAACCCTCCAAGGGGGCACTAACACTTCTAGAGATGAGGCATCAAGCCCAGCTTAACAGGCGAATGACCCTCCAAGAGGAGCACCAAGCCCAGCTTGACTGGGGAAAGACTCTCTAAGGGGGGACATGGCGTAAGGGGGATACCAAGAATACAAGGAGCCAAGGAGGACAGAGGACACCGAGACTTCCAGAAGCCAAGGAAAAGATCAAATCCAGCTTGACTGGCAAAAGACCCTCTAAGGGGGGCACCGAGTCCAGCTTGACTGGCAAAAGACCCTCCAAGGAGGGACACCGAGTCCAGCTTGACTGGCAAAAGACCCTTCAAGGGGCTATCGAATCCAGCTAAGCTAGCGAGAGCTCCGAGGAGGGGCACCAAGCCAACTTGACTAGCAAGGAGCACAACAAAGAAAGCACTAAGACTTAGATGAGCTAGGATGCTAAACACAATTTAATATGCAAAAGACCTTCTAGGTAAGGTCATGTAACATAGACAAAATAAGGCTACAACGCTAAAGGAAGCCTAAGATATGTTCCAATTGAAAGCAAACAAGAATAAGATTGCACAGCTGGAATAGAAGAAAAATGGATTTTATTAAAACAAATAAATGTGTACAAAAGTGTTACAACAAATTTAAATCAAAGAATGTTGTACAAAGTTTTACAACAAATACAAAACAAATAACTGTGTACAAAGTATTTCAATAATACAAGTATAAACTATAAAGAGGTAAAGGCCCTAAGAAGGAGGGACTTGGGAAGAGCTAGCCTCTTGGTTCAAAGCCCGAATCAGCGTACTGATGGATAGCTGATCCTCGCTAGAGAGGCTGGAAGAAGATGCTTGGGGAGGGTTCCTTGATTTGTCGAAGGTCGATGGTATTCGGTCCAAGAAAGTGAGATCCAGAGCATCCATATTATCAAGATACTTGGAAAGCTAGATGTCCGGCACAATTCCTTCCGAGACCATTGGATTAAAGTGAGCCTTCACCTCTAGAAACTTCTCAAAGACCGAAGTCAGGGCTCAGTTATACCATTCAGCACCCCTTTAGACTACCTTGACACTGTGTCATCCTTTGAAGAAACGGGACTCGGAAAATTTCCGGACCTCCTCCCTTAAAAGTTGGTTTGTCCACCAAGACCTCCAGCCTCTTCACATAAATGTCAGCCACCTTGCTCAAATTACGAGCCCCGTAAGCTATCTTTTGGAAGCACTCCAGGAGCTCGGCATTTTCAACCTCCAAAGCTCCAGTTGTCTGCCATTGGAATTCATTGGCAGATTCCACCTCTTCATACTTCTTCTGGAGGGTTTCGAGCCCAGCAGCACGAGCCTCTGAGACCTTTCTTTCAGCAGATAAGGCCTCATCCTTTTCTTCAAGGGCTTTCTAGAACATAGCCACTTGCTTCACCAGTGCTTCATTTGAGGCCCGACTATCTTCCAAGTCATTGAGCAGCCCATCAAGGTGAATAGCAACCACCTACAGACAAAAAAGGAGGTGAGAAAAAGCTTATAAAGAAATTGAAGATGAAAAAATGAAACCTTCAAGGCATGTGAAGCCTGATCTCTAGAGATAACCAGGCTCAGAGGACCTGAAGAACCATCCCCAGCGGACTAATCAGGTGGACCTTGAGGCAATTCGACAGATAAGTTCCCTCCATAGGCAGAAGGGATGGAGAGAGTTTAACCACATATGTCTATATACACCCTCCTATCCACGGTAGGAACCTCAACTGGCCTCCTAGCTTCAACGGCCCCTTTATCTTCAGCTGGTGAAGTAGGCAGATCGTCAGCTCCCTCATCAATGATCACGAAGGCCATAGACTAATCCGCCTCACAAACCTCAGTCGTCTGCTGGACAGCCCCAGAAGGCTGCGAAAGCCTTAGAAGAGACTCCAGAGTCCCTTCAGCTCCTTGGGTCTCCATCACTTCCCTCAAGAAGGCAGGTTTGGCCCCAGGAAGAACTGAAGTTGATTGGACACTTGTTTTAGCCCCACCAACTGGACCAGCTAGATTGTCCCCTACAAATGAAATCACAACAAAGTAAATATAATGAAGAAGAAAGGATGAAGAAAGAAATGGAAGCCGCCCTCATACCTTGAGGAAGCTTTTCAGAAAGAGGCTGAGATGGAAGAGTCCGAGTCAGCACTTTAGCCAAAATTTTTGCGGCCTTGACCTCCTTGGATATGTCCTCAGGGGTGAGGATCCTCCACTACGCCAAATTTCTAAAAGCCTCAGAAGGCTAAAACTTGGAGAAATTCTTGTACTGCTGCAACAGTCGAGACACATCCTTCACCACATGGATTTGCTAGTAGTATTGGCTAGTCAGCTTGCGGAAAAACCGCTAGTTGGGGGCCATCCTATCCAGGAAACTCATGACTTGGCCATGCACTTGGGCGAACGATGCATGGTCCCTCACAAGCCCATCCACTATGTCATTTAGGATGTTCAGATGGTACCTCCTCAACCTCCCCAACCAGAAGGGACCCTCCTCCACTGGAGTTCTAGCATCTTTGACTTCCATAGGCCCCCTGCGAAGCCTCTTAAACTTCCTTCCCTCAGCTGTCGATATTGGGTCCATAGGAGGGATAGTAGCCTCCCCAGCAGGCTCGGCAAAGCTGCTAGGCCCCCTCTTCCGAACTAGGGGCACTTCAGGAACTTCCTCTTCAGGAAGATCATCCATGGTTATCTCTTCAGTATCGCCCCCAGCAGGTCCAACCACTTCCTCACCCTCGTCTTCAGCAGCAGCAATTGCGAGGGCAGTAGGATCACACTCAGAGGAAGAGTCCAAGTCTTCCTTCCCAACCCTGAAGTGCTTCAAGTATCGGTACATTGACACCTCCACGTTCCAGCTCCTTGAGGCAACAACAGCTTGACTCTCCTCATGGGTCAGCAACCATAGAAGCCCAGTCTTGAAGCAACGGATGAGCAGGAAGGCCTTCTTGTTGACAGGGCGGATTGGGAGGTTCGCCTCTGGAAAAACCTCGACCATGGACTTAGCGACCTCCTTCAGCACACCTTCTTGTCCGCCAGAGGCACTGCAAATGAACCAAGGTATCTAAAGAAAAAAGAAGAAATGGAAGTTAAAGCACACCAGATGGAGAACACTTACCAGAAGACCTTCGCATGTTGCAAGGCAATGAGTAAGACTCGTCGGCATGACAAAGGAAGGAGGAGCTCATTATAAGGCTTCGGTCGAAGGAGCGATGGCAGGAGACAAGGATCCGAATGCCTTGGGCGTCAGCAAGGCTTAAATTCTTTTCAAACTTCTCAACCCTGGGTCTTCCCCTACACTCGCCAGGGAACCCGAAGCCCACCTGACCCTTCCTAAGGGGTTTCAGCACCTTCACAGTGAAAAATTTATTCCTCCAATCATCCACCTTATTTTCCTTTGTCCCAAAGAGGGTTCGCAAATGTTTCTTTTGGAAGCACCAAATATAGGGCTTACTGGAAACAGAAAGATTGAAGGCGTGGAACATTTTTGCACTAGGGTTGGAGATGCCCAGTACGTAGCAGATCACCTCGAAGCAGTGTAAGTCTTCGAGGGAGTTGGGCGTCAACATCATAAGGTTGACTTGAAAATACTCGAAATATCGACAGAAGAAGGGAGAGAGAGGAAAGAGCAAGTTCTAGATCATGTGACCGTAGTACCACACATAATCTCACTCTCCCTTAGCTAACTCAACAGCCATGTTGGTGGAGAAGATTCTGGCCGCCAGAGAAGGGCGAGTAACACGAATATACTCGGACATGCAATTCACATTCTCTATAAACGCACCAAAGCTGAAGATCATAGGAGTGATATCCTTCATATACGACCTCACTACGCTGTTCACATAGGAGACAGCGTCCTGAGCCTTACTCTGCTTTTGAGCCTTTTCAACCTCCAGAAAATGTTTCTTTTGTTTCTATGAGAGAGCCATAGAAACGCACAAGGAAGAACAAAGAAGAAAGAAGATAAGCAAGAGTAAAGAAAGCAAGGAAAATTGAGAACAAATCAAGAACAAACAGAAAAGAGAGCAGAAGGCATTAAGATCCAAAACGAAATGGCTCAAAGATGACACCTATCAGCCAATAACCGATCAAGCCTTAATGGCTCATCATGAATGCGCCGAACGTCCCATCACGTGGCAGGAAAGGATAGGGAACAATAAAGGTGTCGTTACATAGAGGAATGCAACGGTCTCATCCGAATCAGACGGAAGGTCGCATCTGGAGCAGTGAAGAATAGCGTCTGGTCAGTTCAAAAACAACACAAACCTCCTAACACTCCTCTGTTTGAAATTCAAAATCGTCCGCTCGAACAAGGGCGTACAACACCGGGCTCAGCGAACTTTTTCTCAAGCACTGTTTGAGCTACGAAGTCTTCGAGTGCTAACACTTAAGAGGGACTACTGATACGGCCCAGCATCAATCGAGTTCGACAGCAACTAAGGGTTCGAGATTAGTATGAGTCGTAAAGGTGCACCAGTCACTCCTGAGCCCTCCGAACCTTCAAGAAGTTTAGCCTATTAGCCTTCGGTGTTCAGATATCTAACAGAGACAACTGACTACATAAGTCACCAACCCTCCAATCATATCACAGTCACATCAAGAGTACTTAATAGCCCACCCTAAGTGAACACGCATCCTAGCTACAGGGACTCAGCCCTATAAATAGCCTTTAAAATGTCTCATACAGGTAAGAAATCAACACACCCAAAAGCTACAATATTCCATTTCCGAGAGTTGTTCTCTCAACTCCTTACAGAGATCTAACTTGACCGTCGGAGGGTTTACACCAAACACACGTACGGCCACCCATAATCATCTTTCAGTATTGCAGATAACCTAAATCAAACCTAAGGAGTTTGATTCCAACCAAGTGGGAGCACACCACGCATCAACCACCTTTACTGAATCTAACTTTAATATACATAAATTATAAGTAAATTTGAAAAGCAAGAACCAAAGTACCTAACCATTCCCAACCAGATCTAGTTAATGGAGCGTCATGCTAAACTCAATTTATTCACCATAAAATTTAAATTGATCAAGGGTCATAGAATAGTCAGAGAAATTAACATGAGAAGTAATTAATTAATTAAGGGAATGTTGCGATTGCCATGAATTTCTGGAAAAAAAGGTTTGTAATCTGAGGCATAGAAATAAGGTTTAATTAAACAAAAAAATTCAATAAAACCAATCAAAACAAAATCAATAACTCAAACTCAAAAAATTGTATCCAATTCAAAACAAGCATCGAAAATCATAAACGAAAAATTAGAAAAGGGAAGACGCAATACCTGTCTCAGGATCGGTTGCAGAGAAAGGTGAGTAAATAATTTGATTTCCACGGCCCTATATAGGAACCCTATTTTATGGATCTACACTATATATATATATATATAAAGGGCGGCGTCGAAGAAACAGTGTCAATTTCAAGTACTTAATTGTCCTACTAGGTTAAATTTATGAGGGCAATTTCGTCTACTCAACAAACAGTCCTGCCAGCCAGTAACTCCTTAAGAAAAATGGCATTGTTTTCTTTTTAGCGTATATAGTTATCAAACACAGACTAGAGATCGACCTATCTATAAATTGTATTAATGGATCAATGGTTTAATTATTATTTCAAATGATTGAATTAGTTGATAATATAATTAATTAATCTTTTATTTTTATATAACAAAATAAATATTAAAAATAAAAAAAAATTATAGTTAACTAAATGTTTATAAAAATTAATAAATTAAATTTAGTTTCTGATACGATCCTATATCATTATGGTTCATAATCAACTAGGTCCTGCATCAGTATGGTTTATGACCTACTAAGGATTCGAAATTAATCAGAGTCTTGTCAGTGTGCTAATAACTCCCCGAACTCCCGAACCCTCAGAGACTTGGCCTATTAGCCTTCGGGATCCGAACGTCTGACAGAAATAACTGTCCACATCACTCATCAACCATTTGGTCATGTCACAGTCCCATCAATGGTACTTTGCAGCCTACCCAAAGCGAACACGTGTTCCAATTATAGAGATTCAATCTTATAAATGTCTCTCAAAACACCTCACACAAATAAGTCAAAGCAAACTAAAGCTAAACTCAGTCCATTTCTAAGAGTTATCTCTTTAACTCCTCTATCATTCTGACTTGACCGCTGGAGGATTTATGCTGTGGACACCGTCCGGCCACCCCTAACTATTCTCTGTTGTGCAAGTTAACCCAATCCAATCAGATGAGTTTCATTCAAACTCTGTGGACAAACACATCATCAGTTTCCATTTGTAGAAATTTATATCCAAAAATATAAATAAATAGTTAAACAATCAAAATTATATATTTTTTATTTTTTAAAAAAACACATAAACATATAAATAATATCACAAATCTTTATATATTTATGAAATATTGAAAGATGATAAAATAAATATAACCTTAATCTCAAAATTATATTTAAAAAATAATTTTTTACTATGTACTGAGTCATTAATTAGGTCAACTAGGTCACCGGGTTGACCCACTGGGTCAACTGAAATTCCGCGGGTCAATTATCCATCAAGTTCAAAATAAAACTCAGATCGGTTTAAGGGTGGATTACTAGGTCACCGAGTTAATCCACCGGACCGAGCCAGGTTTAATAACTATGTTTGGTACAACTTTTACAAATGGATTTTCTCTCTCCTTCTCCCTCTCATCTTTGTGCTAGGGTTTCTTCGCTTTCATTGCGTCTCCCGCGACTGACCTTCGATGGCAGCTTAATCTTGCTTTGATTGGAGAATCTTTGGCATTGTGGCCTTTTGTCGGCTTCTATGCGACTTTCTCCCAGCTGAGATTGCCGCAGTGGTTGATTTATTGAATTGCTTCTAACTTCTTCTACGTTTAAAGCTTTCTGTCAATTTCCCATGGTGATTGCTTTCATTATGTAAGTTTCATGGAGGTGAGGGATCTAGCGGTACTGGCAAAAGGTAAAAAGGAAAATGGTTATTCCCAGAGTGTCATAGAGATAGGGGAAGGCTCGATCGATGTGAGTCAGCTTAAACTCAATTTATCTATTTTCTAAGCTCCAATTTGATTACTGGGTTAATTAAAAAAATATAAATTACACACTTATGTTATATTCTACGACCATATGCTTCGAGGCCTTCTTCTTTCTCCCTCTAACTTCTTTCTAAACGTCTTCAGGCATTTTGGCTTGCTACCCTTCACCCTTACCCCAAATTTGATTCTAGACATCCACGGATTTGAGGTCATCAGTTACTGTTTGGGGATCCTTTCCCCTTCGATGGAGCTCTTTCAAACTTTTTTTTCTAGTTCGGGTCGATTCAAGGTGACATTGGCATTTTCATGTCACCTGGGAGGCCCAACTAGAAACTATTTGGTTTGAAGCCTAACAAGGGTGATGATTAGAAGCATCGATTCTTTGGGCTTCGCTATACTAGTCCTGGCAAAGCAGGACTGGGATACGACGGGGACTACTGAGAGCCCCACAAACTCTCTGGCAACTCTCCCCCCATCGATGATGATAGGAGGGACTTACTTCTCTTAATCAGCATAAGAGAGATGGTTAACTTGGAAGATCTATGATGCAACAGTCTCCTCACTGATAGAGAAGGGCACCTATCTGTTCCTCTCTACCTCGGGGCTTTGTTGGGTATGTAATTTGATAAACATTTTTTATCTTTAATTCAACCTTTTAACATTCGTTCTATTCTTTTCATTTTTGCAAAGAAACCCCTAAGGGCTGTAAATGAGGGTCTTTGGCTTATGCTGGGGATACAAACTAAGGAGGAGAAGTCTAGCTTACCCAGGCCAGACTTGTCCCAAATTATTCCGGTGTGAGACCCCTCAATAGGGCAGCTTCATCCTCGCACTAAGCAAGATATCCAGATGGCAATCCTTTGACTTTACCTACACGAGGCCAACTTCACCCACTTATCCTCCTACTACGAAGATTTTCCCCCTTGGGAGAGCGCAAGGGCTCCAGCCCCTCCTCGACAGGCCAGTCATCTAGTAGCCCCTCAACCTGATTCAAAGAGGAAGGTTCCTAACTCAGTCGACGATGACGAAGAACCCTTCATCATTCGGATGGACTAGTGGAAGTTAGAGAAGACTTCCAAGTCCACACCTATTCTGAAGATCAGTTAGACTCACCCAGCGCCTGCTCCTGCTTGCCCTATAGCTGTTGAACCACCTTCTCACGAGACACCTTTAGCCTCTTCCTCCACAACTCGTATGTGTCCTTTTGGGTTTGAGAAAAAGAGGCAATATGGACCCTTACCCAAGGTCCAAGGGTTTGAAAACAAATTCCTTCAAATGCCTCAATTTTAATGAATGACGAGACATGTCCTCGACATGATGGATTCCCTCGCCTGCAGCCAAGAAGAGTTCGATAGGTGGCTGCAGATTTTCTATGCCAATTGTACACTACCCTTTACTAAAGATCGCCTCCTTGAGATCTACCATTTCCTCTATAATAAAGAGGAGGCGATTATGAGGGATTTCCTGAAGAGGGCCTTCCTCATTCCATCCAAGGCTGACGAAGGTGGTTCCTCAGTTGCTTGACCATCTAGACTTCCTTCAGGTAACCTTTTTAATTTTCTTAGTTCTTCCTCTTCGTCTTCCTCTTCCTCTTCTTCTTCTTCTGACTCTTAGGAGGCCTATGAAACCTTTGAGAGGTTGAATAAGTCTCGGCAGGTTGGGTAGTTTACTAAGGCTGCTTCTCCTGTCGAGGCTAAGCCTCTTCAAGTGATTCTTCCTGATGGCAGAGGAGCGAGAAAGATGAGAGTGAAGCATTCTGCAAGGAGTCCCTTACGAAGGGCTGATAAGTTCTTTTGTTGTTTTGTAATCTCTCCATTTTTATAATGATCACATTTTATCCTCTTACAGCTTCGCTGGAGAAAACTGCTAAAGGAAGCACTACTTCGGGGGCTAAGGATTCTCTCCCCTTACCCCCTTCCACTATATTGCCTTTGATGCCTGAGGTAAGTCTCTTAACTTCTATTAACTTTGATCATGCTTCAGTATATTTACTTATTTATTCCTCTTCGCGGGATGTCGAAGTTGTTCCCCCTGTCGAGGCTTTGCCTCGTGGTGAGGTGGAGGTAGCTCCTCCTATTCCAACTCTGCTTCCTTCTCTAGGAGTTGAGGTATATTAATCATTTCTTCTTTTCTTTGACCTTCTTCCAAGCTTAACCTTTTTTTTTCTTTTTTATTTATTTAGGCGGCAGGCAGAGGTACACCCAGTGCAAGTTCTGATGAAGTCAAAGAGTTTGTCAGTATCTTTGGTGCCAGGCTCTATCCCCTTCCACCCGTGAAGATGATCAATTTTTTTCAATCTCTTCAAGGCAGGTTATAGCTCCAAGTCAATAGCGGAGATGTTTCTTCGTGGAGGCACCTCAGAGCTAGAGCTCATCGAAGGAACTGGAACATCTACTATTGGCGAGGAAGCTCCTCCGTCCAAGGATGCCAGCATTCACCAGTCTCTCGAACAGCCTCAAATTTCTCCTGTAGTTGAGGCTAACACTTCCTTCTCCTGCAACCCTCCTCCCGAGTGTTCTATGCAAATGGATACTGAATTTTTTCGGGGGAGGATGCTGATCCTTGAGGCTAAGAGGATATTGTCTCGAAGGCCAACTCTTTTCTTTGTTATGGAGGTCAGTGTTAATTTAGTTTTACAACTCTTTTCTTTGTCTTTACTAATTCTCTTTCTACAGGAGGCTCTATCCTGGTCTAAAACTCACAAAGAAGCTGTGGCTATCATTCTCTCTGACCATCAGGAGATGGAGTCGATCCTTCTTCTCTGATCTATGGAAAATGGGAGCCTCAAAAATAGTTTGGGGGAGAGGGATCGGGCTCTCCATACCTCTCAGGAAGCCCTTTCTAAGGCAGCTGTGAATGACAAGGATTTGCAAGCTCAGCTAAGAGAGGAAAATGAGCTTGTTGCCTCATTAAACTAACAGTTAGCCAGCCTCCAAGAAGATAAGGATCGACTTGACCGTGAGCTTAGTTCTTCACAGAAGATTTTGAAGTCATTATCTGAGCAAATGAAGATGAGTGCAAGAGGTGTTCATAAAGCTATCAAGGACTTCTTCACCTCTGACTAGCTAAGGAAGTACATCATAAGGAGGGAGGTGGTTCATGGGATGCTTTGGCATAACAAAAGCGTGAATGAAATCCTTGAGAAGCATCTTGAAGAGGCTAAAGCCTTTAAGGTACATAAACCGAAGAGGATCTCCATCCTCAGTGTGGATAACTATCTTGCTATCCTGCCTCCACCTACCTCGCCTATCTTCAACCTAGGTGGCGATGCAAACACTGAGGATGCTGGCTCCACTTAGCATACTTAGTATTTTTGTATAATTTCTTTTTATAAACTAGGATTCTTTTTGTAAACTTCATTCTTTTTGCAAGCTGGGATTCTTTTTATAAACCTCATTCATCAATGAATACTTCTTTTCAATAATTGTGCCTTTCATTTATCAACTTGTTCAATTCTTTTATGTTCTTCTCTTCGATCTTAGAGGTTTTATTTTATTGATCAGGCTTTATATTAGTTCGTGATTTAGTTCCTTTTCGACCTTAGGGATTTTATTTTGTCAAACATCTTATGTTCTTTGCCCTAGACTTAGTGTCTTCATTCAAGACTTGGTGCCTCCTATGGAAGGTCTTTTGCCTATCAAGTAGGTCTTATGTCCTTCGTTCAATACTTGGTGCCTCCCAGGGAAGGTCTTTTTCCTATCAAACAGGTCTTATGTCCTTCGTCCAGGACTTGGTGCCTCCCAGGGAAGGTCTTTTATCTATTAAGCAGGTCTTATGTCCATCGTCCAGGACTTGGTACCTCCCAGGGAAGGTCTTTTGCCTGTCAAGCAGGTCTTATAGAAGAAATAAACTTAAAGACATTTCAAGATTGTAGAAGGAAGATTTTTATTAAAATAAATTTCTCACTGACAGTACATCTTCAAATGTTGTACATTCCATGTGTGAGGTATCTCTATTCCTTCTAGAGTTTGTAGTTTATAAGTTCCTAGCCCAATCACTTATTGAACTTTGAAGGGCCCTTCCCATGTTGGGGCTAGCTTTCCACTTCCTTCTCTTTTTCCAGTGGCTTCGAGGCTCCTCATCACTAAACTCCCTTCTTTAAAGTTTTTATTTTTCACCTTCATGTTAAAGTACTTTGCAGCCCTTCACTTGTATGTTGTGGTCCAGATGGTTATTTCCTCTCTTAATTCTTTAACAGATCCAATTTGATCCTCCTCATCTCATCATTGTTGTCACAGTAAAGGACTCT
>CAOJBK014087610.1:0-11025 GCA_948294925.1 Codiaeum variegatum | reverse complement strand
TTTAACCCGACTTACAAATACGCACAACCTATATATATATATATATATATATATATATATATATATACAGATGTAAACTATTTTTTCCAAACTACCTGCTTATGTATGATACAAGGAGAGAGGAAAGAGGCTCGGCCGGTGACCTTTGATCCATACTCTATTTATAATTATTTAAGTTTCAAAATAGACAATCACCAACTTCACTATCTGAAAAAATAATTTCAATTTGATGAATTACAACTCAGTGAATATAAACATTAAATAAACTCTAAAGACACATAAAACAAACAAACCATAAAAATCTCCATAAAGTATAAGAATTATATGATGCATATGATTGTGCATTAGTTCATTTAATTTTGTTGTGACCTTTCAAGACAAATATTGCCCGGGATCTAAGTAAAATAGGTGACATCTGATAGAACTGGCTAGCGTATTTCAAGTGAATCAAGTGATATCCTTTTATCATTTATATTTTCCATGTGATTTACAATTACTTGTCAAACAGGTCACAACATCCTTTTAATCTCAAATTCAAGTGTTCAAGTGCAAAGTCCTTAGCAAAGGAATAATACGTTCTCACCATTTACTAACAATCAATTGTATTCACATCAAACATTCATTGGTAAAATATCCACAGTAACATGAATAATCAACAAGTAGTTCATATCAAAATATACATGAAATAAGTTTCTATTGAAGCCACAATTTAATATTCACAAGTTAAATCCACTTAAGATACAAAATAGCATAATAAAATTCAATTAATGCTTATATTCACCTAGTAAGAGCTAAACGATTTATGTATGACCCATGCCCTCCTCTTGACCTTTCCTAATACTTTTTGGCCCTAAAATATGACATATATTTGCTCGACATTGTGTCTTAGATCGATGCTTATGCTTAATATGCAATTAGGCCTATGTTTAATGCAAGTTGTTCATTTTTTCCTTAAACGGCAACCTAACCTTTCAGTACTTAAGACTGAATAACTTTTTCTACACATGTCCAAATGACCCAATTATTTTTTATAGAAACTAGACATACAAAGCTACAACATATTTAGAAACCATATCAAAGTATGCAATGTGAAATAAATGGTAAAGTTCTAAATTTAGACTTGTTTTGACCTATTCCCTGCACACATACAATTTAGGCAGTTCATGTTCAGGTTAGGTTTTTTAAAGCTATATGAGTCTAATTGCAATAATATTTTACAAGAGTTTAGAAAAGAATAAAGAAACAATTTTAATATTGATAACTTCTTTTTGTTCTTCCTCTAAGGTGGTCAAATCAAGTGACCAAAATAGGGTTTCTGCAAAACTCTTAAACAAAAATAGTTCTGATTTTTCAATTATAACTTATCACAAAAGGTAAATTTTACAAAATATTTTTACAAGATTTTAGTTAAGACACAGACAAACAACTTTCATGTTTTAGGATTTTTCCAATTCCTTGCATAAGGTCCTCAAAATTAAGCCACAAAATTCTATTATAACAAAAAATCCAAGAACACATATTTGGTTTCATAATTCAATGAATTCTCAAGCATTTAGACTTATCCAATAATCATATCATAACTTTTAGAAAGTGTTCACTAAGGGAGGAAAAATATATGTTTATTTTATGTAAGAAATTAAAAGTGAAAGCCTACCTTTGATGATGATAATGAGGATGAAGATGAAAATACTAAAACTTGTCTTTTCTTTCTTTTCTTTTTTTTTTTCTTCTTCCTTCTCATTTATTGTTCTCTTCCTATTCTAACAAAGGTGCATGACCTAAGCACATCAAATGGGGTAGAATTTAGTTTATTAAGATCAAATGTTCATCTTACAAGTATCATTTGGTGTGTTCTAATCCTATTAGTCAAGGTGTCACATTTCAATTAGCTGAGAACAAATCTTTCTTTTTTTCCACCATGTTTTCCTTTTTAAGTAATAAATCCTAATTTTAATTTTTCATTTTATATAAGTCTTTAAATGATTGATAAGCTACCTATCATCCAAGTAAAATCCTACATATATGCAAAAAAAAAAAAAAATCTACATATATGTATTGTGCAAAAATTAATTATACGATTAATTATGTTATCCTTTTTTTTGTACTGATAAAATATATATATATATGTGATTTTTATGTAATACATATAAATATATGATATCTAACATGTAAAATAATATGTATATGTTTATAAATAAATGAAAATGCATAAAAACGTAGACGTTGCAATTGGAAATACAGATAATTAATGTTAAAATCTTAATTAGCATTGAAATACTTGATATAAAAAAATAGCAACGAAATTTTTAGGATTACCGTACAAAAAAGCCACACTTTCATAGGATTACCGTAAGATAAAGATTGTGATGAAGTGCAGCCACAAAGATACAAAAATTTAAAGGATTCTCAAGTTTTATTGATCACATCACTATCTTATCAAAAAATGGTAAAATCTATAATTTTTCCTTTTCTTTGTGCCGAATATCTATAAATTTAATTAAATATTGTTTGTTTGTTTTTTTTCAATGACTATTAACTCAGCAGAATCAGCACTTATAAAGTTAGCCACTCGTTCAAACAGAGCCAAATATAACTGAACAAAATTAGTGCTATTGTTGACCTAAACCATTACTAATATTAATACTATAATATTAAACCAAATCATACTTTTTATTACTTCAATTAATTGATTTTTTTTTAGAGAATCCAATCCACATGTTTCGCCATTGATACTGGTCATACTGAACAAGACCTAAAAGACCTATAAAATAGGAAGAGTAATCTCAAAATAAGAAAGCTCAAGCTTAATTTGTCTAGAAGGGCTCTTCGACACACTTCATGCCGAAGAGGCCCTTGAAGTGGATCCACTTCACTATTCAAACATGATATCCTTAGGACATATACCTCCATTCATTTGAGTTACTTGTCACACTCTCACCATATGATCACTTAGCACCATACTCAGGATACATCACATGACATCTTAAATGACAAGACAAATGTCGTAAAGGCATCACACAAAATACTATAAATATTTTTTAATGACACATATTTCAAAGTATGCAATTTAACGTTAAACCCTGAAGAAATTCATTTTCTTTAGGGCTCACCAAAGCATAAGATATTCAAGTCCATTACTGACTCGTGTGTCGGAGAGCCTTTGTCAGGCATCAAGCCTGACCCTTTTAGCTCACGTTCATTCTTTGTGCATGCATTGTCATTTAATCCAGTCCAAGTCTAAAGATAAAAAAATTATTAGGCACCAGTCCTATTAATTGACACGGTCTGTAGGAAATATTTAGAAAATTTTTTCGATTTTCAAGCAATCATTCTCTTCTCTCTTTGAGGATAACCACATCAACTTTCCTTTCTTGATTCAAAAAGCTTGTACTTCTAGAAAATCTCAACCATGGATGACCCTCAAGATAGCAAAAATCATAATACCGACCCTTCACCAAGACACCCTACTGGCAACAATGCCCATAAAACTACAACCACAAATACAAACACTACAACCGCCCCTGACCTAGCAGCACCTTTCCAAGCCCTAGCTAGCCTCCTCAAAAACACCCAATCAAATCCCATCCTAGCCACAACACACCAAGTTTCAACTAGTGCTCCTCCAAGCTTATCACCAAAGGTACAAAGTGTCTTCCTGAGTGCACTAACACCATTCCTATAGTTCCTACCAAACTAAAGTCCTCTAGGGAAGCGAATGAATGAGACTATGGCAGATAACCCATCTAGAACAACTAGAACATGACTATTCCAAATACCCGAAAGGGGGTGGGAGGATAGACCGCATGCATTAGTAAGCAGTTTGAGGTCAAAAATAGGGGCCGTAGGAGGTAACCATGTGGATCCAATGGGTATAGTAGGAGGAGAAGATGGGAGGCGAGGATGGGATAATCAGAATGATGATGTGGAAAGGAGTTCAGCAAAATCTACAAAGTCCAGGCCAGCAGGGGGAGAGGCTAGGAGAGGAAGAGTGGATCGCTCTAGGAGAGAGCATGGTAGGACTCATCATGGGTCTCGATCTTAGAGAAGGGAACATGAGGCTATGAGCCACGAGCTGAGGGATATGAGGGAGAAGGTGAAGTAGAGTATGGAAGAACTTTCGGGAAGATGAGATCTAGAGATAGGGATCTGAGGTTGGAGTTGAACTCTCTATTTATCAAAAGAATAGTATATTACCAAATGCCGAGCAAGTTTAAAGCTCAAAATATCACTAAATACATGGGGTCTACGAACCCGCAAGCTCACATTCTCAACTACAAGCATGAGATAGAATTGCAAACTAGGGATGACGAGGTGTTATGCAGAACCTTTAAGGGGTCGTTTGACGGAGCGGCCACTAAATGGTATGATAGCCTGAAGGAAAGCAATATAGAGAGCTTTCAACAGTTGGCAGAAGGCTTTATGAAGAAGTTTCCATCCAGTATCCCTATAGAGATGTAAACTCAGGCTTTGGAGCTTGAGAAACAAGGTCAAAATGAATCCTTGAGAGATTTCTTAGCAAGATTTAATGCAAAGGCATTGAAGGTGACTCATTTGAATCGGGCCAGAGCAGTAGAAGCTTTACAAAAGTGTACAACACATACAAATTTCTTCAAGAAGCTATCTCGAAAGCTACCCAATAGCCTTGAAGAAGCCATGACAATAGCCCAGAAGTATATCTGATAGGATGATGCCTTCCGAGTAAGCCAGTTTGCTTGAAAGCAAAAGGGGGAGGAAGAAGACACCCCATCGAAGAAAAGTAAGAAGGGAGAGACTGGAGGAGCAAGCAGTTCGAAGGGCACAGTTCCACAGAAGGAGAAGGAAAAAGAGCCCGCTAAGAGAACATTAGATGTAGCTAAATTAACCCCACTAAATTCTAGATCTGAGGCTATCTTTACAGCCTTCCAAGATCAAACCATATGGCAAAGGCCTAAGTGGATTAGAAAAGACTCTGATAAGAGGGACAAGACAAAGTTTTGCAAATTCCACAATACTCACGGTCATACCAGTGACTCATATAGACACTTGATGGAGGAAATAGAGTGGTTGATTAAACAGGTTTATTTGAGGAGATTTATGAGGGAGAATCAAGAGCCAGAGCCACCAGTAGTAAATGATGGGACTGCAAAAGACATAGCTTGTTTGACAGGATATCCTCAGGAGGAGGTAGTGAACAAGAAGGGTGAATCCATAGCCTAAAGTGGTGAAACTCCATAGTTTGTGTTTTATAAAGACCAGAGGCTATAGGTCGAAGAGGAAGGGCCAATGCTGAGGAAGGTAGACCCAATTGTTATCAAGGCCATCATCGCCAACTACAATGTCCAAAGAATCTTGATGGATAATGAGAGCTCCACTAACCAGTTGTCCTTTGAGGCTTATCAGAAGATGGTGACAAAAGAGTACGAGCTAAAAGAATTAAAGAATCTAGTCCGGACCTTGGACAAAACAGAGATCCCAATAGCAGGATATATCAAACTTCCCTTCACTATAGGGATAGCTCCAAAGAGTGTGATGGTTATGGCACTCTTTGTTATGGTAAAGATCCTGATGGCTTATAATGTATTGATGGGGAGACCATTACTCAGTGATTTAGAGACAGACACTAATGTGCGAAGAGGAAGATTAAAAGTCCCCTTGCTCGACAGAATAGAATTTTATGTGTATAGCACTTTGAAGCAGGAGTCCATATACAGACTGAGAAAGTAATATCCATATACAACCCGAGAAAGTATGTATGGTCCAAGAAGAGTTGAAGACGGAGGAGCAAAGAGCTCAGATGTTAGGAGAATTGGAATCATTTCTAGTGGATGACAAGAATTAAGAAAGAAGCTTGAATGTGAATCGAGACTTGGAAGAAAAGGAGGAGGCTAAAGAGTTCTTGATAAGCCACAAGGGAACTTTTGCCTAGGACTCCTTAGAAATGCCAGGAATCAGCCCTGAGGTGATGACTCACAGTCTCAATGTAGATCCGACCTTTAATCCCATAAAGCGAAAAAAAAGGTGCTTTGGCACGGATAGACAGGCGATCATCGATGAGGAGGTGGAAAAGTTGATGGAGGCAGGGTTCATCAGAGAGGTCCAATTCTCGAAGTGGTTTACAAATGTGGTCTTTATGAAGAAAGCTAATGAAAGCTACAAAATGTGTATAGACTTCATCAACTTAAACAGAGCTTATCCAAATGATTCTTACCCACTGCCAATGAAAGATAAGTTGGTAAACTCCACAGCGTGATATAAATTCATCTCATCTTTTGATGCTAAATAGGGATATCACCAAATTAGGATGGATCTGGAAGATGAGGAAAAGACTACATTCATCATCAAGAAGGACACCGATTGCTACACCTCCATGCCTTTTGGACTAAAAAATGTAGGAGCAACATATCAAAGGTTGGTCAATAGAATTTTCAAGGATCAGTTAGGCAGGAATCTAAAAGCCTATGTTGATTATATCATTGTAAAAAGTAAAAGCTTCAAAGAACATATATAAGATCTAAGGGAAGTCTTTGAGGTGACGGATCATTTTGGAATGAAATTAAACCCTGAGAAGTGTGCCTTTTTCATTCAAGGTGGGAAATTCCTTGGGGTCGAAGTGAGTGAAAAAGGAATTGAGCCTAATCCAGATAAGGTAAAGGCGATTTTAGATATGCCAGCACAAAAAATAAAATGAAAGAGGTGTAAAAACTGACTAGGAGGCTGGTAGCTCTCAACTGATTCATGTTTAAGGCAATGAAAAAGTATCTGCCATTTTTTAAGAAGATAAGGAAAAATGCATATTTTGAATGGTCAGAAGATTGCTAGAAGACTTTCGAAGATCTCAAGAATTACCTGGGGTCAGAGCAGGTTTTAGCAAGCAACAACCAGGGGAAGAAGTACTCATACACCTCACAGCTTCCCCATATGGGGTTGGGGTTGTGTTAGTAAGGGAAGAAGAAGGGATGAAAAGGCCAATTTATTACTTTAGCAGAGTCCTACAAGGACCAGAGATGGATTACTCACCCATTAAAAATTTTGTTTATGCTCTTTTGTTAGCCTATAGGAAATTTAAAGTGTACCTCTAAGCACACCAAATGGTGGTAGAGATAGACGAGCCCTCCAAAAAATCCTCCACAAGCTAGAAACCTCGGGAAGGATGTTATGCTAGTCTATAGAGCTTAGGAAATACACTCTGCAATATCAGCCTAGAGTAGCAATTAAGGCTTAACCATTGGTAGATTTTATCTCTGAATGCTCATTCCTAGAGGGAAGTGGAGAGGAAGCCATAGAAAGAAAGGATAAAGGAAACTTGTCAACCACTTGGGAGTTGTTTGTTTTTGGAGCCAACGCGTAAAAAGCCAGTGGAACAGGGATCATCCTCAGAAGTGGCATGACAGTCCTCCTCGAATATGCTTTGAAACTAGACTTTCCCACCACAACAACGCAACTAAGTATGAAGCACTGATACAAGGGCTAATATTACCCGGCTTCCTCTGTGTGGAAAATTTATGCATTTGTAGTGATTCATAGCTAGTTTTAAGGCATGTTGATGGAATATTTGAGGCAAGGAAGGAAGAAATGGCAAGATATCTAGCCATCGTCAGAGAGAAAATCCAAAAGATGCTAGAAAAAAGGGGTGAACATAGAATATCAAAAGGTCCTAAGGCTCTAAAAAAAGTTGAGCAGACAGTCTGAGTAAATTAGTAGTAGCACACCCCTCGGGATATCCAGATAAAGTCTTCATAGGATCTTTACCAACTCCCAGCATTAAGAAGGAGAAGAAGTCATGGAGATAGAAGAAGAGCCATGTTGGATAGATCTATTCAAAGTAAACCTGGAGAGAGGAGAACCACCACAAGACCCACAAGAAGCGAATAAGGTCAAAAGGCATAGTGCCCACTTCTCTGTTCATAACAACACCCTGTACAATAGGGCATACTCGCTCCCTTAACTGAAGTGTCACAGGTAGAGTGAAACAAAGTATGTCCTCTAAGAGATTCATGAAGGGTCATGTGGGATGATCGGAAGGAAGGCATTGGCAGCCAAGGCACTTCGATAGGGCTATTATTGGCCAATGATGAAAACTGATGCAAGATCCTTCATAAAGAAATGTTCATAATGCCAAAAATTTACAAACTTAATCATTTTTCCAAGCACTGAGCAAGTCCCCATATATAACTCATGGCCATTTGCTAAATGGGGAATAGATATTGTGGATCCCCTCCCGATGGCTCTAGGACATAGGAAGTTCTTGGTAGTGGTGGTCGAATACTTCACAAAGTGGGTCAAAGAAGAACCCTTAGCAACCATCTAAGATGAGAACATCATCAAATTTATATGGAGAAACATCATCTGTGGATTAGGAATTACCTATCAACTTATCAGTGATAATGAGAGGCAGTTCGATAATGCAAAGATTAGGGAATTCTGCGAGGGATTGAGTACAGTAGCCCATCCTCAAACTAATGGGAAAATAGAATTATTCTCTAGGGGATTAAGAGGAAATTAGAGGGGCATGAAAGAGATTGGGTTGAAGAGCTCCATCATGTGCTTTGGGCATATCGAACCACCCCTAAGGAGCCTATAGGAGAAACCCACTTCACATTGACTTTTAGCACCGAAGCCATTATCCCTATCGATATAGGGTTGCCAAGTGGAAGGGTCCTTTTTTACAATGACGAAGAAAATAACTAGCTGAGGAGAATTGACTTAGACCTTTGGATGAATTAAGAGAAGAGATCATCATCGGGACCATTTCTTATAAAAGAAGAGCTGTCAGTTACTTCAACAAGAAGGTGAAGGATAGAAAGTTTGAAGAGGGCAGCTTAACATGGTAAAGCCTCGAAGCAACAGGTCGAAGAGAAGGAGTAGGTAAATTAGCTCCTACATGGGAAGGGCCCCATAGAGTTAAACAAGTGATAGGTCCTGGAACCTACAAGCTCCAGACTTAAGAAGGCATTGACATACCACACATATAGAATGTACAACATTTGAAAATGTATTACCAATGATTGAGATTAATGAAAATTTTACCTTCTGAGTCTACATTATATGTAATTTTATAATTCTTTATAGACCTACTTGACAGGCAAAAGTCCTTCCTTGGGAGGCACAAAGTCCTTGATGGACATAAGACCTGCTTGGCAGGTGAAAGACCTTCTTTGGGAGGCACGAAGTCTTTGATGAAGGATATAAGACCTGCTTGTCAGATGAAAGACCTTCCCTAGGAGGCGTGAAGTCCTTGATGAAGGATATAAGACCTACTTGACAGGTGAAAGACCTTCCCTAGGAGGCATGAAGTCCTTGATGAAGGACATAAGACCTACTCGATAGGTGAAAGGCCTTCTCTGGGAAGGCACTAAGTCTTTTTATGAAGGAAATAAAAACCATTCGATGAACTAAAAACTTCATTTAGGAAGCGTACATTCCCAATGGAGGACGTAAAATCTATGGAAAAGCCTTTCTTAGAAGGTGAAAATCCTCAAAAACAACATTTCAAACCCAATGTTAAAAAACACTTCGAATTTGAGATCCTGTAGGTGAAAAAAGATGCCAAAAGGAATAAAATAAACTAAATATTATTGTGAAGAAAAAGAAAGGACTGGAAATTGAATTTCTATTAATTTAACATAAAATAATTTACAAGAGTGCAAATTTTTTTTGCAAAGTTCATCAAAGTGCAAAGACAGAGATACATGGTCGCTATAAGTCTTAGGCAACTTTAAGGTTCGCATCTTCACCCAAATCTTCACTCGACAAAGAAGGAAGATTCTGATGTTTATCATCCTCAAAGATGGGTGAGGAAGGTCGAGGAATTGCATTAAGATAATCATCAATGCTAGGGATGAGAACCTTCTTCTGCCTGTGCAGCTTAAGGGTGTCGGCTATAATCTCATTCATGCTCTTGTTATGCCAAAACATCCCATGTAAGACCTCTCTCTTCATAATGTACTTCTTCAACCATTCAGAGACAAAGAAGTCTTTAATGGCTCTATGCTCCCCCTTCGCGTGCCTCTTAGCTTGCCCAGATAAGGATTTCAAAATCTTTTATGAGAGGTGAAGATCGTGGTAGAGCTTATCATTGTCATCTTGGAAAGTGTGGTTCTTCCCTTTAAAGGTGACACCTTTAAGGAGGCAACAAGCTCCTCTTTCTCCCTCAGCTTGGCTCAAAGGTCCTCAACCTCCTTCAGAGCTTGTTCCTTATCTTGAAGGGCAATGTCTCTCTCAGATTGGGCACTTTTAACATCATAAGCATCCTTAACAAGAGCTTCCTTAGCGTTTTGAAGCTCTAAAGATGATGCTTGGAGATCTTGCACCTTTTTAGTTAAGCTCTTTTTAAGGTTCTCATTCTCTAGAGAGTGGAGGGAGACGATTGTCTCCATCTTATGATGATCGGAGAGAACAGCCTTTGCGGCTTCTTGGTGAGACCTCACCCTTGACAAAGCATCCTATAGAAGAAAAGTTAGAAAGAGAAGGTAAGGAAAGATAATAACCAAATAAAATCTCTACTAACCTCGAGGACTGAGAGAAAGGTGGACCCCTAGGACAAGATCACCTTAGCGTCAAGAAGTTTCATTCTCTCTTGGAAAAACACATCCTTCATTTGCATCGAAGCATTAGGAGGAGGAATCAAAGCGGAGGAAAGAGTGCGAGGAGGATCAATAATGAGAAGCTGCTTGGCAGAGTGTTAGGTTGGTCGTTAGACCTGTGAGTGCCCTCATCCATGCCTGAATGATCTTCCTCGTGAACAGTGGAAGTCATAGTCCCTTCGATAAAGACATCCTACTCTGGTGCACCCTTGCGAAGGAGCATCTCTGTCACTGACTTCGAACTATACACTACAAGAAAACTATGATTTACCGACTCCAATTACTGATCCAATTTTTTGGGTTGGTAATTACTGACCCAATATGACACTTACCGACCAATTTGTGACGCAATAAGGGGGGAAATTAAATAAATTATTTACTGACGACTTACCGACAAAAAATGTGTCACTAAGTTACTGACTCAATTAAATGGTCGGTAAGTCGTCACTAAATTGGCTGCAAC
>CAOJBK014087537.1:0-10012 GCA_948294925.1 Codiaeum variegatum | reverse complement strand
CAATCTAACTCATCACAAGGGGCCTCTACTAGCACATCAGTTCATCAGCCAGTACATTCAGCCCAAACAAGCCAGCCAGACCAACCATTGTCTGAGGTGCAAGTTGGTCAAGTTAAAAATCTCCTCTTACAAGTCTTGGAGTTTATTTCTCAGAAAGGAGGCGACGTAGTTGCAGGACTTCAGGAATGGCGAGCACAATGTCATGTGCAGCATGCACCTCCAACAGACCCTACTGCTGCCGTTGATCCATCACCCTCTGCCCCGGCCCCTGTAGTGCCCTCCGAGCCACCATCCTCTTCTCATGGCATGCCATATATCGATCCCAGTGATGAGAGTCGACATAGTAATGACTCAATTTAGATACTTTTAATAAATTTAAATATTGTTTTGTATTGTATTTAATATAAAATTTATTCATAATTGATTTTATAAATATAATATTCAAATTAATTTTATTATATATTTATATATTTATATATTTATATTATTTTTGTTATTAACATAGTTATTAGTAACGTAATTATTAAATAAAATATTCACTATTTGTTACATCATTAATGAATCATTTTTTTGTCAGAAAATTAGTGACGGAATTTTTTTGTCATAAATGCATTTTTCCGTCGCTAATGTGTGGTTATTTATGAAAATATTACTGACCCATTAATAAAAATTACTGACCCAATTTTTTGGTCAATAACGGGTCAATAATTAATTAAATAATTACTGACCCCGAACAGTAAATTACTGACGCCAAAATTGGGTCAGTAACTACTGACCTAATTTTTCGCGTTAGTATTTTTTTTTACTGACGGAGGAAATACTGACCCCGAATCAGAGTCAGTAAGTTACTGTTCGGCTTGAGTAACTCGTGTTACTGAAGCCGAATAACATTTTATTGACCCTGATTCGGGGTCAGTAATTTTTTTTTAGTGTATATATATATATATTTCGCGGCCATTTGGGGGAGTATGAACGTCAGTACCTAACCAAGAACAAGCTTCTTCCATATTAAGTTGATTATGAAAGGATGCTACATCAGGAATAGCCTTAACTGGAGCAGGAGGATTTAGGCCAAACCCAGTAATCTTTGAACTCCTCTTAGGAGTATAAAGGAGTAAAGGTAGTAGCAAGAGCTAGAGTAGGCAGTGAGGCCACAAAAGTCAGGATAAAAGCTCCTAGGGGAGAAGTGGTGGCAGTAACGACAGTAATAGTTCCATAAGCCTCTTGGGAGGCAACAATAGTAACCTCTATAATTGGTTGCATAGTCATTGAGGGGAGGACTGGAAAAGTAATAGCACCCTCAGCTTTAGAATCCCCAGTAAAAGAAAAAAGAAAAAGAGAATTCAACTAAAGAAAAATACTTAGAAAAGTAATTAAAGAAAAAGAAAAAGGGAACGTACCATCACTGGATAAGGGTAACTTTCATTGTGTGAACCTCTTCATCCTATGGTCTAAAAGTCGAGGACAAGAATGGAAGGTGGATCATTTTACCCTCCAAGCCCTGGGATGGATCTCCTTTAGATGCTTCAGTAATTTGGACTCCAAAAGAGGAGGAGGTTAAGGAAAAGAACCAAAAGTCTGAGAACCTCTTTGTTGGAATTTGAATTGCTATAGCTTGAGGTGGAAGAAGAACTGATAAGGTAAACTTTGAACCTCCATTTACTAGTCAGGGGATCCTTTTGCATCTTAAAAGGAGTAGGAGGATCTCGTAAACTAGGTGGAGGTGGAGGAGCAGGGGGAATATCATCCTCCGCCTTCTTAGACCTGGTTGGAGGAGGAGGAGGAGGAGTATGCAGAGGAGTTTCTAAATAGGTCTTTAATAGGCTGGAAGTACAAGCCTCACTATTGTCATTGTCAATGCAATGGACCTCTCCCTTCGATTGTAAATCCAGAGTAGTCTGAAACTCTATCTAGTTATCAATGGTCCATTATAGAAAGTCTAGGGCATCTAGGAAATAAAGTTGAAGGCCTGGATACCTCTTAATCAACACCCCAAACCTATGATTTACTATCTCATCATCCTCATAATTTTGAGTCTTAACAAACCCAAAAGTCAGGTCATTTGTGGTGAACTATATAGGAGTGGATGACCTAGGCTTGGAAGTAGGGGACATCTTGGGGTAGGACACACAAATGATGACAATGGTCTATTAAAAAGGTTAAGGCATAGAGCAATAAGGGTTGAAGCAAACACAGAAGAGCCTTGGCTAGAGGCCACTGTCTAAGTAAGTGGAGCCACCGCTTGAGCAAGGGTCTTAGAGATTGGCTCTGAAATACTCGCGAGCCTGAATTCCCACTTTCTGAGCATAAAAATATTTCACCTATAGACCCTCCTCCTTCTCAATAAAGGCATACAAGGCATGGTAGTGGGCACAATATAGACTATGGTAATAGAGGGAATGGTGAACTTATCCATAAGTCCATAGCTAGAGTCCATCCATGGCAAAATCCTGAATGGGGATAGGGACCTTTGTCTGAATGCATGGCTTCCTAATACTAGTAGGAATCTAATCCCTGAGATCCACACCAAAATCTTTTTCATTCAGGATGGGAGATACAACACAAAAGCAAGAAGTTAGTCTCAAAATATACAAGAAAGTATGTTCTTGACAAAAATAAAAAGGAATAAGACTCATTAGAAATAGTCTGCAAGGTATCCACCAGAGTGGGAGACTTGTCAGCTTCCTACAAAAACCTGGTCATTATCAAAATGGAGCTTATGATAGAGGATTGATTTAATACACATATATTAGGCCTCGTCTAGCTCCTCATTCCCAATGAGGGTTTTTATCAATCTGGAGCATACAACTCTTTCTTCGACTTCGGGTGTTAAAGGTCCCTGGGGAACCCAAATCCTTCAAAGGGAAAGTTATTCTTAGAGACAAAGTAGTTAGTCTCAAAATTTCCTTTCCAAATAAGCATTTAGTCTGGCTTCTCGCTAAAAATGTCCCTCTTAGGACGCTTGTACAACATATATATCGCTTAGTCTGTGTTGGGACCAAACTTAAAAAACATTTGAAACATGGAGGCTCGAACCCTGAGGTAAACCAATGCATAGCAAAACACCTCAAAGCAGTGCATATCCATGATGTATTGTGAGTAAACATTAGGGAGTTCAGCTTAAGCTTCCTAAAGACCTCTATAAAGAAGTCAAGGGGAGGAAATAACAATCTATTATACATCTACTCTAAGAATACTATATAGTGCCTGTTATCCTAGCGTAATTTAAATTCGGGCACAATGTTATATACTATGTCATTTGGGCAAGGCAATCTCAAGGTAAAAGGATGAGCATAGAGTGTGTTCATGTAAATGCCTTCAAATCGGTTCCATCTAGAGGGTGCAATCATGTCTTAGTAGGGGTTCAAAGCCCATGTCCTGTACTCTTCTTCAGAGACAAAAGTGTCTTACAAGATACTAAGGGGTTTTCCTCTTTTTTGGTTCTAGCACGACTTCATCAGGAGCATCATCACCCCTAGGCTTTTTCCTAGGTTGACACTTGCCTTTCTTTATGCCATTTCTAGGATGAAGTGAAGTTTTCTAGAAAAAGATGAATAAGATGAAAGGAAAAGAAGTTCTAGAGAAAAATGGGTAAAGTGATAGTAAGGTAAGTAGCAAAAAATGAAAATGATGTAAAATTATTGGGTATTTATAAGAGAGTGAAGCTTTTAGAGGGAGGACACATGTCGCCAAGGGACATGATCTCTCAAGATGACGAATAATGGTTATGATTTTGAACTTTGAAGTTAAGAAAATGATGGCCAATCCATACAGACTCGAATTGGAAGAATCGGACCAAATAGGGTTTGGGGAAAGACATGACAAAATAACCCAAGTACCTTAGTATGGAAGTACAAATCACATCCTACCACTGCACGTCTATATAAAGGGCGTGCCCCCCAAGTACCCCCAAATCAGAAAAAGTTACTTTTAACACTAACAATAAAGGATATTCCACATTCTGTTCTCACTACCTTTTGTCCCATCACTAATGAACAAATAAGATAATCAACGGTAATCCCCTCTCCAAGAAAGCTTCTGGACCGTCTGATAATGTGCATAACCGTACATTAGAGGCCTATAAAAGGTCTGCCACGCCAACTGGTCAAGGATCTTATTTTTCTCATATTCTTCTTAATATTCTCAATAGCCTCTCTGGTTTAAGAAATGTTTGAGGCATATACTCAGACCACATAACTGACTTGAGCGTCAGAGGGTTCTTGCCAGGCAATAAGTTTAGCTTTCCTGATTGTGTGTTAATCCTTGCAGACCTAAGAATCGAGCCGCCAAGGTATCTCAATGAGCTTTTTCACGGATCCTATATTATTGAGAAAAAAATCAATTATTCCAATTTAAAAATCAGATAAAATTGTAATATTTTAGTTCGATTCAATGTATGTTACAATTTGATTTTAGTTTGGTTTGTACTAAAAATTCATTTTTTTGTTTTTTCGGTTTGTTAAAACCAAACTGACCAAAAATAAATTATAGCTATAGAAAATAAATTATTCAATTGTAAACCTACTCTAGATCGCGAGTAAATAACATAGAAAATCATTAAAGTTTAGTAAATTTTTTAATGTGGTCACCAAAAAAATTTATTTTGCTAAGAGATGACTAATTTTTGAAATTTATTTTAATATGGTACTTTTGACCGGATTCGTTTTCTGTGAAATATATATGGATGTGCAAGATTCTGTCATGTATCTATTTCTGATCATAAATCCGGCTAATAGTATCATATTGAAATAAATTTCAAAAGTTGGATATCTTTCAACAAAAAAAAATCATTTTTAGTGATCATATTGAAAAATTTAGAAAACTTGAGTGATTTTCTGAGTTTTTTATCTTAGGATCACTCTCTTTGAATTATGTAATATTGATTCTCATGTGATATGCTTTGCTGATTAATGAACGAGTTTTTTTTTCTTTAATCAAAGATTAATGAATGAATTTTCAAAGAAAAAAAAAGGACATTATAATATATGTCATTTTACATTTGCCTGTTGTTGAAACTACCAATTGTAAGAAGTCTAGTGGCACGTAGTGTGAGTGTAGAGCTGTAAGAATTTTAATTATTATAGATACTCTCCATTTAAATTCACAAATAAAAATTAATATTTTTTTTCTGGATGATGAAAGTAATTATATAATTAATTTTTTTTTTTTTGAATATTTTCCCCTCCACCACATAAAGCAGCACAGTTGCATATATTGTTTGTGGTTTGTTTTATGGGGTTTGGACCACATTATAGCCTTACAGATTAAGAGATTTTCATGTTGGATATCTCTTAATTTCTAATCATGAACAGGTTTGGTAATTTTTTTTTAATCTACTTTTGAATTATTCCTTTTTTTCTTGGATAGCTATATAGTGTGTCCTTTGATTGATCAATATATTTGCTTGAAAGATTGATGATTATCTTTGTTGGAAAGTAGAGAATTGAGAGATAAAAGTTTTTGGAGGACAATCAATTGAGGGCATGCATTGTCCCCTATTCACCTATCAACCATATCCTTTCACTTTTAACACACTTCTCTCTCTCTCTGTCTACAATATAATATTTCATTACAGCTAATTTTAGTATCCAATACTTCCAACTCCCTCTTCTTCTTTTCCTCTAATGGTAGCAATAATAAGGGTAATTATGTTGCCCTGTAAATTTTCCACTCTCAATATATTCTCATATTATACCGTTAACAACACATGCATATATTTTCTTTAACAAAAACATATTATTATAATTCTATAAATATGTCTGCACCTAATTGTAAATAACACTTATTCAAAACACATAAGCAACCTCATAGATTATGGATTGTAATGAATTTTAATAATTTTCTTGAAATTAATAAAAAGTGTTTATTTAATTTTCATTATTACTATAAAGGATAAAGATTCAATTTATTTTTGAAAATTTTCTTAAATGTCTAATCAAAGACAACTAATTTTTGATCTAATAAACTTGTAATTTTCAATCAAATTACTATAATTAGCACAATTTAATTAAAAAATAATTTGAATTACAATAAATTTTGATCTAATTTGACTTAATTGGAGTGATTTGATAAAAAAAATTACAAGTTTAGGAGCCAATTAGATGAAAAGTTAATTATGTCTTTCAATGAACATTTGAAAAAAATTTAGGGTACAAATTGAGTCATTATAATATAAACTCTCAATTATTAATCTAGGAAAAATGTTCAAATATACCTTGACGTTCGGAGAAAATACTAGATTAACATCTCATATTTGAAAAGTATCAAATACACTCCAATGTTTTCAAAAAAAGGGGTCAATGTGTCCCTTTCACTAACGAAAGGATAACATTGTTAACTATTTAACCTTTTAATATATTATTCAATTTTTCTATTATAAATATGTTAAAATTATAATTAAAAATTCATAGTATGTTTAATTATTAATATTTGCACCTAATTATTTTATTTTTTAGCAAATTAAATTTTAGTTTTCAAATAAAGAAATTAAAAAATTAAGTTTTTTATATATTCAAAATTAATTATTTTCACTAATAAATCTTCCAAATCTGTCCAAGCATGTAATGCATAATAAATTTTTTTTTAAAATATGCATAATTAATTGAAGTTGAATTTTTTTTTATTAATGATTAGTTAATAAATTTGTTCAAATTCTTTTATCTTTGTAAAAAATGAAATCTATTCTCAAAAACTTATTTGAGGAAAGAAAAAATTAAAAGTCAATGATTAGTTCTCAAATTTTTTAATAAAATAAAATTTTCTCCTTTTGATTTCTCCTTTTTATTTTAATTTGATAATTCGTTTCTCTTTTCTTTGATTTTCTTTTTTATTTAAAAATTTTTAATTTTCCAAAAACAGAATTAGGAATAATATTTGGTACACCTTTTACCAATAACACACAAATTAGGAATAATATTAATAATTTAAAACACTATTAATTTTTTGCTAATAATTTTAATATATTTTTAATAAAAAATAATTTAAAAAAGAAATACTTAACGATGTTAACTATTTCATTAGAGAAAGGGGCGTGTTGGCCCTTGTTTGAAAATATCATGGGTGTACTTGATACTTTTAAAAAATGAGGTATTGGTCTGATATTTTTTCCAAATATCAGAGACATATTTGAACATTTTTCTGTTAATCTATTTAATGTTTGATATCTCTTATAATCGTAATACAATGTAGAAAAATCTTATTTCAACTTGTACATTTAAAAATTTGTATTACATTTTTAACCTTAAATGAGAAATTAAAAAATAATAATATTAGAAGATAAATATTATTGGATAAAGGTTCAATTTGTCCCTAAATTTTTTTCAAATGTCTAATTAAGGACAAAATTATCTTTTGGTCCAATTTACTCCTCTAAATTGTAAAATTACTCCAATTATGCCAATTTTAGCAAAAAAATTAACTTGATTTATAATTGAAAATTTGCCTAATTTGGCATAATTGGAGTGTTTTGATTCAAAATTACAAGTTTAAAGAGTAAATTAGATGAAAAGTTAATTTTATCCTTAATTAGATATTTGATAAAAATTCAAGGAGCAAATCGATCCTTTATTCAATATTATTTGCACTAAGTTTTTATCAATTGAACAAAACATGGCATCCTTATTAAAAAAATGATTGTACCATTTTATATATGAAAATGATTAAATAAAAAATATAAAAAATTAACATAAAAAGATTTGATATGAATATTAAAAGGAGAAAAAAATATTTTTTAATAAAAAGTTAGAGTTTAAGTCTATATCATTAAAATGAAAAATAAAATAGATACAAGAGAGGAATAATACAATTTCGAAAAACAATCAAAACCAATAAAAATATATATATATAAAAAAAAAACAAAGCAAATCAAACTAAAGATCAAATTTGCGTTAAGGTCGCAAAGGAGGCCTATATTTCTTCTTGGTATCATCTAAATTCTAACCATCCTTTAAAATAAATTATTCTGAACAATTAGCCTAACACATGGTATCTTTCATCATTCTTAGATTCACTACAATAATCATTAGTTGTATTCGCATTTGAGATGATAATGGAGAATTCGGTCAACGAAAAATGGTCTTGATTATTTTTAAGGGTTCATTCGTCTTAGTCAAGGTCGAATCTAAGTACATAAAATAAAGAAATTTCTTTTTTATATTCTATATATTAAAATCAACTAGACAATACATATTTTGAATATTTTTTGAGTATGATGTAAAATAAGTAAAGAAATAGAAAATGTAATGAATATAAAAAATAACAAGACAAATGACTTTAAAGACGATTGGTTGACATTACCGTCGGTCAATCTCATCAGAATACTGAAGCCTCTACTGTCGCTTGAGTTCTTAAGCTGAGGAGTGGTACATAGGCTCTTATCGTTAATCGGTAATTTCCTGGGTGGAGATGTAGGTTCTAAGTCATCACTCCGAGTAAGACAACTGCATCCGGAGTTGGAAAATCAAGGTTTATAGTATTGAGTAACTTTAATTTTAAATATCTATAAATAATTTAATTTAAATTCATAAAATTTTCAAAATTACTTTATACAATACAATAGAATATGTTATAAGAATTATCGTAAATAATATCCTAAAACAGTTATGTCAACAAAATAATGTTAACGTCAATTATTAAATTTTTAGGCATATCTAACAAACATAAAACAAGTTAGTAGAAAATAATCTATAAGAATTGATTTATTATACTCAACTCAACTCAACAAAGCCTTAATCCCAAGTTAATTGGGGTCGGCTATATGGATTCGTTTTCCCCACTCCGGGCGATCGTGAACCAAATTATCAGAAATGTTTAAAAACTCAAGATAATGTTGAATGACTCTACTCCAAGTTAGCTTAGGTCTACCCCTCCCTTTTTTACCCTATCTACTTTAAGGTTTTCTAATTTTCTAACAGATGCATCTAAAGGTCTACGTCTCACATGCCCGAACCATCTTAATCTCCCTTCTCTCAACTTGCCTTCTATAGGGGCAACTCCGACTTTATCACTGATATACTCATTACGGACTCTATCCATTTAGTATGGTCGCACATCCATCTTAGCATCCTCATTTCTGCCACACTAAGTTTAGAGACTTGTTGTACTCTTATAGCCCAACACTCACTCCCATACATCATAGCAGGTCTCACCGTAGTGTAATAAAAATTTTTTTTTAGTTTATGTGGAATCTTTCAATCACATAATACTCTAGAAGCACTTCTCCATTTCATCCACCACGCTTTGATCCGATGGGCAACATCCTCTTCACAATCTCCATCCTCTTACAAGATAGATCCTAATTGTCTGAAATGTGTGCTTTTGGATATGGCAACGCCTTCTAAACACACGTCCATCTGCTCCTTCCTATTACATTCACTAAATTTACAATGCATATACTCAGTCTTCTTCCGAATAATTTTGAAGCCTTTCGTCTCTAATGCACTTCTCCATTGCTCTACCTTCCCCTCAACTCCTTCTTGAGTCTCATCTATGAGCACTATATCATCCGCAAACATCATGCACCAAGGGATTTCCTCTTGTATGTCCTTTGTCAATTCATTCATAATAATAGTGAAAAGATAAGGGCTTAAAGCTGATCCTTGAAGTAATCTGATCGTGATAGGGAAGTCTCTTGTATCACCTCCAGCCATACATATACTACTAACCGCCCCATTATAGATATCCTTAATTACTTGAACGTATCTAGCTGACACATTCTTACATTCGAGAACCCACCATAAAACATCTCGTCGCACTCTATCATATGCTTTTTCCAGATTGATAAACACCATGTGTAGATCTTTCTTCATCTCTCGATATTTCTCTATCAGCCTTCTAATAAGAAAAATTACTTCCATAGTGGATCTTCCAGGCTTAAAGCCAAATTGGTTAGCTTTGATAGATGTGCAACTCCGGATACGCTGCTCTACAACTCTCTCCCATAACTTCATGGTGTGACTCATGAGTTTGATTCCTCTATAATTTGAGCAATTTTGAATATCTCCTTTATTCTTAA
>CAOJBK014087113.1:0-10688 GCA_948294925.1 Codiaeum variegatum | reverse complement strand
TTAATCTAGTTGATTAATTGATTAGTCAATTAGTCAATTATCAACTAGAACAAGTAACCATAATTTTCCAACATGATTCCTTAATTTAAGGAAAATTGGTTGGAAGTGGTATGGGTATAAATAAGGGAAGGCTTCATCTTTTTGCCTAACACTTTCTCACACTCAAATAAGAAGATGATGGAGCAACTATTCATCATTTTCTTCAATGAGCTAGAGAGAGAAGCTCTCTCAGAGTTAGAGATTGAAAGCTTCAAATTCACACAAAATTGAGAGAGGAAGTTTGTTTTGAAGAGCATTTCTTCAAGAACAAACTTATCTTCAATTAACCCTTAGGAAGGGAGTGTGGAGTAGCTTCAAAGTCCAAAGCTATCCTCAAGTCTCAAATTCTCAAGTAAAGGAGCTAGAATACAACATTTGAGAAACTAATGAAAGGGGGTCCAAGCTTCTTGAAGAGAATTGAAGAATAAGCTTTTGGAAAAAGCTCGGTATGTCTCAAGCTAGAGGTTTTGCATTTGAGGAGCTTAACGAATGAGGGCAAGAGGTATTTTTGCTTCTTACCATTCTTTGTTCGACTTGTGTTTTACACATAATTTGTGAGATTATCCATGGTTGAAGTTATGGGTCTTTCATAGGGTTTAGACATTAGTCAAAGTGTTTGATAAATGACTAAACCCTCTATGTTAAAAGGGTTTTGACATAGAAATAATTTTTCAAAGTGTTTGAAATTTCAAGTGATTTTTCCAAAAGAGTTTTGACAATATGATTTCACTAAAACCCTAGGTGAGGGCAAAGTTTCAAAGAGTTTAAAACATTATCTAACCTAGCTTTTGTTAAAAGAGTTTTAACAAAATTTTTATTTTAGAAAAAGTTTTAAAAATCGGAATCCAAATCTCCTTTCCCAAGGGGATTCATTTTCTTTCGTTTTCGCTTCCACTGCACAGCTCGTATATTTCACCCTTCAGGTTCATCCACCAGTTAGTAGACATCGGTGGTCTGATATTCAACTTGTTGAAGAAAAATTCCTCTAAGCAGTGGAATGAGGAATGCCAAAGGGCCTTTGAACAAATCAAGCAATATCTTCTGAACCCGTCAGTTTTATAACCTCTTAGGCTTGGCCAACCACTACTACTCTACCTAACGGTTATTGATGAAGCCATAGGTGTCATGTAAGCCCAAAGTGCTCCAGATTTGTACAAGGAAAATGCCATCTACTATTTGAGCAAGCGGATGCTGGCTCACAAACTCATATATAGTTACATTAAAAAATTATGTCTGGCTCTGGTATGGGTATGTCATAAGCTAAGACATTATCTGGAGGCATACATAATACATGTCCTCACTGACCAAAGTCCACTCAAGTACCTCATAGAAAAGCCTATCTTGGATAGCAAGATGGCTAGATGAATGGTGGATTTGGTAGCCTATGACCTCAAATTTGTTCAGAGGAAAGCCATCAAGGGTAATGTCATCGTTGAATAACTGACTGCTGCCCCAACAGATGATCATTGGAAAGAACCTGAATTTTCTGATGAGGACATTTTGCTAATTTAAAAAGAAGTATGGAAATTATTCTTTGATGGAGCAGCTAACAACAAGGGATATGGCGTCGGATTATGCATGATGAATGGGTAAAAAATACATCTTATCCCTTATTGCTTTATCTAAAAAGGATAACATGAATGAAATTATCCTTTATTATGGTAAAAAGAAAAATTATACATGATGAATGGGTCAAAAAAATACATCTTATCCCTTATTCCTTTATCTGAAAAGGATAATATGAATGAAATTATCCTTTTTTCTGGTAAAAAGAAAAAATTATACGAGGTCCATTACAAAGGCCTAAACCAAATTATCAAATCACCCGAACTAAACCATTTTTTAAACCACTTTTAGTGTATGAAAATTGTCAATTTCGATTCTTTTCATTCTTTAGTGTATGAATATATTCATGAATATACATATAATTGAAGTGGCTCGTACTTAGCTAGCATAAATAAGTGTCAAGAAAGAGCGCCGAAAGAAGTCTAATTTTGCGAGCCGCGTGTCCCTGAAAAGTCTAATTTTATAAGCATATTACATTCTTTATCCAAACTCGGTTTGAATTAATAATACTACTACATATGACCACAATATAACATTGAATTAATTCAAATTATGACTCCATTCATTAAATTTCATAATTTGACTCAACAGGGCTTTGATAGAAACAATATTCAAAAACGATTTTGGAAAATTGTCCATAAACTCAATGCCAAATAATCCAACCATGAAATGCAGTACACTCCATTAAAGAACCTTAGAATGAAAACACCACTCCATCCTAAAAGCACCATATTCCCTTCCAATTCAGCATTATAACAAAGTTATTATACCACCCTTACCTATATATGCATCACCATTGCAAGGGATACTTCTAACATAGAAGCAAAATTATGAGACGAGAATAAAAATATATATATATTGTTACTGTTCCATATAAAAATGCTACACTTGACTACCCGTTTAACTTAAAACGACTGCTAACTTACTACACATGGCTTACATTGTTAAGAAGCACTGGGCGTTGAATTCTGCAACTGAGTGAGAGCTCTTAATTTCTCATAAGTATCAGAACATGTATGAGCATAGTCTGACATTGCTCGGAATAGCTCAGGCAACCGAATCTTGAGACTTCCTAGGGACTTCTCCCTCACTTGAAGGCAATGTTTTTGGTAAGCTTCTACTTCTTCTTCTAACCTCTTCTTCAAGCTCTCCACCACATATTGCCTCTCTGACACAGGATCTTTGGTATTTGCATCTTCACCTCTCTCACCATCCGATTCATCAGTTGGGGTTCTTCGTTGCATGTACTTTTGATACCATTCCTCAAATGCTTGGTTTTTCCGAAGAAACTCCTTCCTGGTTTCCTCGCATTTCTCCTTTAGTTTCATCTCTTCTTCTTGATGTAGTTCAATGGTTTTTATAACAGCTGCAAAAGATGAGATAGCAGATTTGGCCACCTCATCTGGAAGCTTTTCTAGAGAGTCATGCCATGTATGGAGGAGGGCTTGGATGGGGGGATTCGGCACTTTTGGCGGGGATGATATTTTCTCCTTCAAGCTGCTTTCAATAGGGATCAGATTTAACTTTAACCAGCTATTAAGAGTTTGAATATACTGTTTTTGATGTGTGACTAGCTTTTCAAATTGGGAATGCCATTCTTGCACTACATTATAAAGTTGTTTGGTGCGCTCATGGTGTTGTCTGCTAGTTTCCTTGACAGCATGGCTGACATCAAGGGACTTTAGGTCTATAACAATCTTCAGCTGACTGTCATGATGCACACACATACTTGCCCACATATTGGCCATCCTGCAGTACAGTCGTGATTAGAATTCCATTACAACTGTTTTAGGGCTGTGTAAGTCTTGCAGATATTAGAATTTCAGTTTTTTTTTCTTCGTGCTCCGTGAGCAAATTCTTCATAATTATACAACTAATATATCCCCGGACTAAAAAAAACAGAAATTTAACGTCACTTTTAAATGATAGTACATCAAAATGGGAAGAATAAGGACCAAAATATGCAGTACATTTTCAGACTGATGTGTTGGTTGCACTAGTTATTTTCAGAGGTACAAGCCATATGATGCGACAAATTAATAAATGAAATAAAATCAAATGAATACACATCTGTTATCACCAGTTTCAACTACTTTGCATGAGAAAGAAAACTCACTTCACAAGTTGTATGTAGTTAATTTTGACATTCATAATGCAGACCCTCAAAAAACCGAATGAATTCAACCCCACCTCCACAGATTAAAAGGAAAATGTATCAATTCAGTTTATAAAAACTTTTCTCCCAACTCATAAGAGATCCGATGGCAATGCAAGCATGGAACTGAAACTACTGTTGCTACACAACATATTAAGGTTGTCTTTTGTAGTTCAGAAAATCAATTCAGCACACACAAGTGAGAAATGCAAATATTTTGAGACGTAGCAAGAATAATTACCAACTCGCCACATTACACTTACACTAACATGTTTATGATCAAGCACATGCCAAATACCATGAACAGACAAGGGAATTTTATTTTGTCAGGTCAAATACAAAAATAAACACTCTCCAACTGCACATACTCAACTAAGACTTAGTCCCAAGTTAATCGGGGTTGGCTATAGACACACTCCAAAAGGGAAGAAAAAAATGTCAGGACATACATATGTTAAGAGAATTTAACCAACATGCTATAGTAAAACAAAAGAATACAAAGAAAGATATGATGTTTATGAGCAATAGGTGCTAGGAGAACTGAATGGGTTAAAAAGATAACAGAGAAAATTAGAATATTCTGATTTGAAAATGAAAACATACCCCACAACAAGATCGACGAGTTTAGGATACAGCTGCTTGTCACGAATGTCATTGACTTCGGAAACAGTAGAGTCCATGGACTGCATATCAACTATATATCTTGTATGCAAATGACATACAGCTGCTTTAGTTTTTTCCAAGGATTCAGCACTGGCACTCCGCTTCTTCTGCTTATTTAACATAGAGACCTTTTTCCTGTACTCGAGCTTCATAAGCTCACCTTGCTGAACATGAAGCAAAATTCAGTAAGATGCGGTACATGGTCATAGTGCCTTTCAAACAATACATAAAAGGAACTAGCCATGCACCACTTTACTTCACAAGAATGCATTAACCATCTCTCAAGCAAAATATTGAACAAGTTCTTCGTCCAAACACGCAAAGAAGGAAAAGTTTTTACTTGCAATTGTCTCTGATAACTTAAGAAGCATGACTTAAAACTGTCCTAAACAATGGCAGATACAGAAAGGGAAAACACATGACATGAAAAAAAATGAATGTACCTTTACTTCATCATATAGTTTCTTTTCCCATGCTAACAACTTATCCAAAACAGTGGCATGAGTCTCATAATCTTCAGAATCAAGCTCATCCTTGGCACCTTCACCATTTGGTACACCTCGGAATGACCTATTCCACGTGATGACACGCATAACTCGAGCAGAATGGTCAACATATCCTGCAATTAGCAAAAGATAAGATCAGTGCAACAAAATGAAAGAGAAAAAACACTTTTTTATAGAAACCCTTCTGAGTTCCTTAGAGCAAAATGGAAAAAGCATTTCCGTCATACTCAGGTAGAAAAGGATTATATATTGCCTAATGAACCAAGTTTGTTGCTTTTAAAAAGGGAAAAGCAAGAAATCTGAAACAAAAAAGTAGAGAACACAACCATTAGCAATAAACAAATTCCAAAAGTCCATACTTTAAACATTTAAACCAGACAAGAAAGAAAAACACAAATAGTTTGAGCTTCAATTAATAAGAAGCAACCAGAAACAGGCTATGTCTACCTCTATTGTCAGCAAAATTAGAATGGTAATGCAAGCGAGTAGCTTCAAGCATCTTTGATACTTGTTGAGAGGTCTCAGATGCTTTTAGAAAATGGTCATCAATCTCACTTAAAACCTGCATTAGATTCACACTTGGAACTGGAACCACATTATTTCTAAAATCTGGAGGTGCTGTTTTCGAATGCTCAATTTGCTTTTTCAACTTCTTAGCCTCATGCTCCTCCTCCACTGCTGCTGCTGTTGCTTTCTCCGGCGTTTTTGGCTCAATCCCGTCACTGGAATTCTCAATGCCACCAAACCTAATGCCCTCATTTTCAAAAGCCGTTTCATTTGTATCAGTTTCTAAAGACGTACCACGCATGTTATCCACCATAAAGAAGTAGTCCCAAGCCATGTTCTTGGCCTCCCACATCGGCTGCACCGACTGAGTTTCCGGCGTTTCACCCTTAGCATTTGGTGGGCCACTCGACCCCCTAAAGTCCGTATTTTTATTTTTATTTTTAGGAGCTCTGTGATCCAATTCGTCTTCTTCTTCTACTACTTCTTCCTCATCCTCGTCTTCCTCCGCAATAGCAATGGAATCTGGCTTCCGGTGGTGCTTCATTGGGATCTCAGGCATGCTCAAGGCGCGCTTAATGGGACTAGGAGAGAAATCAGGAAGCGGAGGAGGAGGCGGAAGGCTGTCGATGGACGACGGAGGAGGCGGAGGCGGCGGATGGGAAATGGGTTCAAGAGGAGGTTGCTGGAAATGGGGTTCCACCACTTCACCATGAGCATAATCACTGAGAGCAGCACCAGTGTTCTTCAAAGACATAGCAAAACCAGAATGCCCAGATGCGAATGCATTTCGAGCAACAACGGCATCCTTCATTAAGATTTTCCTCTCCTTACACCTCGACACTGATTCTTCATTATCCACTTTAGACTGAGCACAACCCATTTCTTTTTTTTTTCTCCTTCTTCGTGAGAATTTTATGAAACGGCTGGTTTGGTAAGGTGGGTAAAGGTTTGGTGGTAAGATTGGTGAAATGAGATGATAATGGTGGTGGGGCCACGTTCTGAGAGAAGATAGATAGAGCCAAGCTAGTACAGAGAGGGGTGTCTGCTGCACTCTCTGCACTTTGCACAGACCACTCGGGCATGCTCTTCTTCATTCGCTTGAGAATATCAAATTTCACTCTACTCGCTACGTTAGCACTACTAGGTGTTTTTGTAGACCTATTTTAAATTAACGGTCACATTTTTTGAGGCAAAACCACGTCGTATTACGTGTGTTTACCCATTCGCAGATACAATCATAATCCTTTTTGAAATTGGATTTGGATGTCTCGGTACACAGTTTTTCGCATTTACCCGAGCATTAGGAACTGTACATTACGTTTTTTCAACCATTCAATAAAATCACAAAATATAAATTAAAAAATAATTAATCACTTGATCATCACAAATTATAAATAAAAAAATAATAATAATTAATCATTTAATTTATATTGTTGAAAAACTTAATTTATAGATCACAATCATCCATGCACGAACGTAGGAACTTGATATATTAAAGAGGATTCATTTGAAATTTATTCCAAATACTACTAATCCTTTTCAAATTTATCGGATAGTTAGTGTGTAAATACAAAACAAATTTGGATGAAAACTTTTAGCTACCGCTCATGTTACAATTTGAGACGTTTTGAAAAATATGCTTTAGTGAAACACATTTATCGGAAAATAATAAGTCTAATTGACAAATTATTTGTTTCATTCAAAATCTGACTTCACTTGTGATAACGATTCCCTAAGCAACAACTTTCGGCTGAAAGCAGTTGAAATGTTTGCCACCGCTAACTATCAAATTTTACCTGATAGTAAAAAATTTTATCATCAAACTATAAAAAAAGTACCAATAACATTTCCTTTTCATATTTTACCATTAAACAACTTTTCTAACTAAGAAATATTACTTTACTCTTGAAAATCAGACAAAAAAATTATGTAAAAATCATTTTTACCAAACTCGATCCCGACCACTCTTTTAAAACCTACTATTTCCAAAATTACTAAGAGCTAGATGTTTTTTCCGCTTTTTTGCTGCAAGGAGCTAAATGTTCGAGTAGTTGGTCATCAGTCATGATTATTTATGGCTGTAAATATCAAATAGAAACACCTAGCTCACACTCGAAATACTCTTTAGCTAAAATAACTTCTAAGGAGTTGAATACAAATATAAATGGGAGACAGTGGGCAACTAACCAAAAATCGCTTGTTCTAATTCATAAATCTTGTAGCACAAGCAAAACCCAAGAAACTAGTAATTTAGATACAAAACTACACCTCTATTAGCTAGATTGTACATTTACATTATTCATATTGTAACATCACGGTGGAAATGGGTTGCCCCAAAACTTAATCCATAGAAGCATGTCTCGGTTATACCACAGAGAATTCCAGCCTCTGATAACTTGGTACTTCCTCACCTCTGCAAAGGGAACAGCCAAATTGAAGAACTTTCCAGAAACATTACCTTTGTCCCTTCGTCAAATGCCAAAATCACCTCACATGCTCACCTAACTTTGGGCAATTTGAGAAACCATCTCCTGAAAAAGTTGACAGCAATACGTATTCTTTATTTAAGTTGTGAGTGGAGAGGTAGGATGACAGAATAAAGAAAAATAGAAACAAATTAACAGCTTTATTATATAATTTTAATCTGAAACAGTTAATTCCCAACAGCAGAGAGGGAGAGAGACTGAAATAAGGATGGATTTATTTGGCCTTCCATGTTCAGAGAAACATCTTGAAGCAAACCTAAAGAGGCACTTTTTGTAAACCAAATTTCAATTTTAATGCAAAACAAACTAATAACTCTACTTGAAGCTTATCTGTCAAGAGCCAAACCCATCAAGATAGAGATCAATGACAGAATTTCAAAGCTTATAAAAACATATGAGATAAGAACTGAAACAATATATAACTAAGGCAACTTATATATTCTGCATTTATTGAAAGGATAACTGGAAATAATAATGCTGTTGTGTTTTAAAACCAAGTCAACTTTCCGCATGTATTGAAAGAATAACTGAAAATAATAATGCTGTTGCATTTTAAACACTTACCTAACAAACAATTGGAGTTCAGTTCACTTTAACTTCAAAGTCAACGGTTCCAACTCGTCCCCTTGTTGCTAAAAAAAGCATCAACTCATCGATTCAGTGATAAACTTGATAAAACTTCATTATGGTAAGAGATTACTCCACAAACAGAATAAGCTATCAGTTCCATACCTTGTACAACAGTTTCCATTCTAAATCTGTTCTTTCTTGCAATAAGCACCATTCCATGGCCATATCATACTCAATTGTGTTGGGCTGAGAACAATGAGAGGTAGACACGGCTTCTTTCTGCAGAGGGAAAAAAAACATCACATCCATAACAGTGAAACTGGATTTTTCAAAGTAAAGCATCTTTAACATTTAGAGGGAATGTGAAATGCAAGCAGAAAAATAAACCCAAGCTCCCTGCCAGCAAAAGCTTAACCTAAGTATGAAGTTATGAGCCTAGTAACTTTAGGGTCATTTTCCTCAGGGTTGACTAGAGTTGTGAAAGAAGGAATGAACATTGACTGGTTCAATTTAATTCCCAAATTGAGCAAAATCAAACTGACCAAATCTTTTCTATAAGTAAAAGGGCAAATTACTGTTTACTCCCTAGATTTTGATTAAATTTACACTATAGTCCTTATATTTGGCAAAAGCAACCACTTAATCTCTCTATTTTGATTTTACTAACAATGTAGTCCCTTTCTATACAATTGGTTTCACCAAATACAGAAACTAAAGTATTAATTTTGTCAAAACCTAGGGACTAAATAGGAATTTACTTTTAAAAAAAAAATCCACCAAACTGAATTCAAGAGTAATCAAACCAAACCAATCATAAATTATACTAAAAAAACCTAAATGAGACAAAATAACCAAAAATCTCAAAAAGATATCGAGCATATTTGTATAAAATAGGTCAAACTGACAATTGATTAAGAAAACTAAAACCTAACAAGACCTAACTATAAAAAATAACTTAAAGCATCAATTAAATCAAATTTTATATTTTAAATTGAAGTGCTTTCCTTGGTAAAAAGTAGCACCAAAATAGCCTTAATAGGCTTATATGCATCTCAGAATTCGAGTCAATAAAAGATGACTAGAGCTAGTTATTCGCTTGGTCCCTTCGATCCAAAAAGGTTTATCCATGAGCTTTTTTACGATGTCCCAATATACTTTACCCACTCTAAAAATAGACACAGGTTTTTAATCTATTCTATCATTATTAATAAAAGGTTTACTAGAAAAAGTAGAAATAAATGAGTATGCAAAGTAGAAGGATACTAGTAAACTTGTGAGTTGGCTAGCAATTGTTGATTTCTTTTTAAATTATATGAAAGAAAAAGGAGCGGAGAACCTTTTTGGGATGGAAGGGATATAATTTAATGAGTCAAACTCAAAAAGTCATGAATGAGCTACATGCAACTCTTGCCAAGCTACAAGCTCATGAGCTAAGATGCTTGTAGATATGCATAATTGCTTGATCATTTTTATTTACAATCGAAAACCATGTATATGTGTATATAATAATTTGTTCTTAACTTTGAATTTTTGCTAGTGCACTAACAAATTTTATGCATATCATCATAAAAATAATATAATAACGAATAAAAAGACAAAATATTATTCACTTTCTTAACATTTTAAACATGAATATTTTAATTTTCAAAAAGACAAATATTTTATTTAAACTTGAAGCTTATGCGTTTGAGATTGCTATCGGAGGCTAAAAATGTGCATTTAAATTTTTTTTCCATTTAACTATTTTTAAAATTTTCACATGTTCCTTGAAAAAATAGTTTCTAAAAAAATATAAAAGTACGGTTCAAAAGCACTTTTTCCAAACACAACGCTAGCTCTAAAGAGACCACGCTTTCACACGATGTTGAAGGATGCGTAGCATAACCAAGGAATCAACCAACCTAGTTGTGCATTCTTGAGCCAGTTATTCTTCCAATTGCTTAAGCTCATGAGCCTTTTATTATCATAGTATCTCAAATCGTTTAATAAATGAATTAAGCTTGAACTTAAAATTATTCTTCCAACTAGTTGTGCTCGTCATAAACAAGTCAAGGCATAAGCCATCTAAACATTGGCTTGAATCATTTGAAGCCTTATGGCATAGTCAATATTAATGTGATGGTAATGTGGCATTTGGAGACCCACTCATTTCCAAAGGTAGTTATATGGATTAAAAAGTGGGATCCACAAGCGCCA
>CAOJBK014086241.1:0-12256 GCA_948294925.1 Codiaeum variegatum | reverse complement strand
CTTGATGTTTAATTCACAAAGGAAAATTTCAATTATGACTTAGTTTGTATGAGATACAAATGGGTATGACTAGTTGAAATGGTTTTGGATAAACAAATAAAATAATTAAGCTTAACATGAGATTTTAGCTTAATTCACATGAGATGTGGTTAAACTTAGGTTTAAAGGTGATTCCTACTAATTATAACCTTAATATTGTTGACTAATTGACTAATCTCATAGTCAATAAGTCAACAACACATAATTCCTCCTTTTCCTTCTTGATTTAAGGAAAAGGAAGAGAGAGGAAGCATGGGCTATATAAGGCAATGTCTTCATCTTTTTGCCTAAGAGAAGAAGTGATTTGAATAATCACTATTTATCATCTTCTTAAAGAGTTAGAGAGAGAAAGTTTCAAATTCATACTAAATTGAGAGAGAAAGTTTATTTTGAAAAAGAGTTCTTCAAACACAAACTCTTCTTCAATTAACCTTTGAGAAAGAGTGTGGAGAAGCATTCAAGTCCAAAGCCAATCCTCAAGTCTCAAGTTCTCAAGTAAAGGAGCAAGGATCAAACAGTTAGTTAACCACAGAGAGAAGATTCAAGCTTCTTAAAGAGAATTAGAGAACAAGCTTTTAGGGAAAGCTAGGTATGTTTCAAGTTAGAGACTTCGCATTTGAGGAGCTTAACGAATGACAGTTTTACTTCAAACCTTTCTTTGTTCAACTTGTGTTTTGCATACAATTGGTGAAATATCCTTAGTTGAAGTTATAGGTCCAAACTTAGGTTTAAGCATTCATCAAAGAGTTTGATAAATGACTAAACCTCTATATTAAAAGAGTTTTGACATAGAATTGATTTTCAAAGTGTTTGAAAATTTATAACGATTTTGTTAAAAGAGTTTTGACAAAATATTTTTACTCAAACCCTAGATTCGGGTAAAGTTTCAAAAAGTTTGAAAATTTGTCTAACATAATTTTGTTAAAAGAGTTTTAGCAAAATTTAGTTTTCGAAAAAATTTTGAAAAACAGAATTTGAATTCTTTCCCTGATTAGTTTTTTCATGCATTTTTTCCGCTTCCGCTGTGTGACTCCGCGACTTCCATCCTTCAGGGGTAACTTGATAGATATCACTTTTAAGAAAAATTGGAACAATTTCCACACTATTTAAAAAAATAGTACTTGAAACACATTTGACACACATCATCATCAATCGATCGATATATCAGGGAAATCAAACTTGATCATAATTTCCTATAGGAAGTCCCATTGAATTATTTCATAAGCCTGAGCAATATTAACTTTTAAGGTAACAATACTTTTCTTAATTTTTTTACTAGTACAATATTTATTTTTCATATTTGTTAAATTCATGCATTTTTTAAAAAGTTTTTATATATCTACTTATTATTATTATTATTATATATATTTTTTTTGTTGAATTCTTTAACTAACTTCTCATCCCTTGTATTAATTAAGTATTAATCCCAAGGTTATTAATCTAACAAATAAGTGATACACTTTCCAAATTATAAAAATATTCAAAAAATTGAATAATTTATTGTATTTAACACAAATTTTAATTTAAAATCTTATCGTTTAAAGTAGTTTTATTACTTAATTTTAAATTTTAAGTTATTTTATAGTTAAAATGATCAAGTGTTTAAAATTTTAATTTCAAATGCTAAATGATTTTATGTTAGATTATCAAACACCCCTTAAGTTAATTAAGAAATTAAAACTTATCAATGAGTGTATAATTTTTACTTGTTTGGTTGCTATTATTCTAAAAATTTTCAGGGAAAAATATTAAAAAATTATAGCAATCCAATCCACAAATTAAGGAATTGAAGAGTGATGAGGATTACGATTTGGAGAAATAAGACAGTTTCCATATTTGGAAAGACAAGGATGCACATAATCATTTCACATAATTTTTAGAGACATGATTGGTTAATAAGAAGATTGGGATCAATTCAATCATAATCAAAGCGATAATTTATACTTTTTATCGATTGTATTTAGCTACTATTTCAACTTTTTTTTTTGTTGTTAGCAATAATTGTCATATTATATATATGATGCTAATCTGTCTATGTAAATTACTCACGTCGAATACTAAATAAAAAATTTTCTTCCTATTCTAATTTTCTTATGGTATTAGAGTTGTTTGTGAGCCAAATATACACAACAAAGGACATTCATCTCTCACAATGGTAGCAATTTTATTACTCTCAAACTCAAACAAGACAACTATCCCTGATGACATGAACAAGTCTTGGCTCTTGCAGAGAGTCAAGATTTAGTCAGACATCTCACCAGTGAAACACAAGAACCCAACAAACCAACCACTAATGTTGCTGCCACAGATGAGTCTATATTAGCAATAAAAAATCACAACATGGAGGAAATTAGATATACTCCTTCATGGATGGATAATTGGAACTCTTTATGAAGAAGCTCTTGGTCTTACCATAGGCCAAGACACATCAAAATCTGTTTTGGATACTTTGAAATAAGCTTATTGTCACGCACTACGCATGATGACATGCATGCTATGCAACAAGTTCACAAGACAAGGGTTGATGGGCGAGCAATGCGAGATAAAGGCACCAGACTTTCGCACGGAAAGCTCATATGTTGTGTGTGTGTGTGTGTGTCGTGAGGATGGGCATGGTGGCATACCATCCCGCACATGTTTGCTAAGCCAGGAAGCATTCACGCTAGCATTGTAGGGCCTAACAAAGCTTAGTGGCAAGTAATTAGGCTCCAGTAAAGCCTTGACAGTAAGCTATGAAATGCATCAGTGGCGACCAACATGTGTTATGGTCACTATAAAGTTATGGAGTGGCCTAGAATGTGCTAAGGACTAGAACATGCTAGAGTATGCTGGAATATTCTAGAAGGCACTTGGATATGCTAGAACATGGTGGAATGCACTAGAATGTGCTAGAGTATGCTAGAATGTGCTAGAATATGGTGGAACATTCTAGAACATCCTAACAAGGTATGAAAGCCAATACATGATGGAACTCTCAAGAAGACTCCATAACATGGAGGACGCACCTAGGAGGATTCTATCATTCTCTAAGATACTTTCCTAAGGGCTAGAAAATTCTAGAGAACTAATTGTAGCCACATGTTGGAGGCAAAACCTCTACCATATATTTAAGGAGGCCTTCACCTATAAATAGGCCATCCCCCTCATTTGTAACACACTCACCAAAGTTCTCTCACACACATATTCTCTTAAAGCTTTGTAAAGCACTCACATCACTTGGACCTTGGACCTTCAGGACCCTTGTGGCCTTGTACATTCCAAAACTCTTATAAAGCATATATTGTGAGTAATATAACTACTAATTCCTTGTAACCTCTCATATGCATACATACAACACAACTCAAAGGCTTACTTAGCATCATTATTTTTCAAGTGGAGCTAAGTGTCGTGCGGGACAACATAGTAAAGATGCTAACCTCGTGGCATTATGCTCAAGATTCCTATGATAGAGAATTCATTCTCCCTTAACAATTGAAATACCTCGGCAAAGGTGATAACACCACCATTGGTGAATATATCCACAACTTCAAAGGGATATGCGATAATCTTGCAGCCATATGAAGCCCAGTTATAGACAAGGTTAAAGTTTTTTCTCTCCTTACAAGTTTCCAAAATATGAATCATTCACCACTACTATGTTGAATCCAACATGTCCCTCATATACTAAATTAGTATCCTTGTTACAAGGATATGAACAACGTCGGTATTGGTTAACAACCAATACCTCAACACATCAACTTGCCTTCTATGGGTAAAAATAACAATATGGCTCTTGCAAGATAGAATACAAATTCAATTCAAATGGTCACGGATTCCAAGCACACAACCCATGCTTCAATAATTCGAGGAACAACAGTTATGGTAAGTAAATCAATCCTAAAAACAAGCACAATCTCAAGAATCAGAAGTCGCATCCATATGGACAACGTCAAATGACACCAATGGAAAGAGAAATGTATCGAAGTGAAACTTGCCAAATCAATGGTGTTATGGGACATGTCATAAAAAATATGTTGGCATATATCCAAACATGCACAATTATCCGATGAAATTCCAAAGGCATTAGTGACTCTCACTCTAGATAACAATGTTTTGACACTAAATAGACATCCGACATTAGTGCTTTTCAGCACATGACAGGTAACACACGAATGTTAAAGAACACATGTCCATACTTTGGTAATGGTTCAGGTTAATAAAAAATGGAACACTATTAGACATTAAATCTGTTGGTGATGTTGACATTAAAAGTGGCAATTAAAGTTTTCCACTAAAAAATGTTTTACATGTGCCTAATTTGAATCGAAACGTATTATCTATTAGTCATCTTATTGATCGTTACCCTATGAATTGTGAATTTTCTAACATGGATTTTTTATATTAAGGAAAGGGAGACATGTCATAAAGAGATGATGGGACAATGCAAGGGTGATCTTTGTGTTATTCCCAACTTTCACGAATTACATTTTTCATGTAGGTTCAAGTCTGATACTGCTGACTTGTAGCATCATCGATTGGGACATCCTAAAAAAATCCACTCTTCAACTATTACAACATCAAGGGTTGATTGGTGTTCATGGATCTAATTAGTCACCATCTTTTTGTGATAGTTGTCAATTAGCCAAGCTTAGTAAATTGCTTTTTTTCTTTTTCAGTTAATAATAGTTTGTCTATTTTTAATAAAATACAATGTGATTTATAGGGACCATCACCAATTGCATCTCTTAACAATTTTCACTATGATGCTTACATCATTGATGACTTCTCACGTTATCTTGAATAATACCATTAAGAATTAAGTCTGATTTTGTTGATGCATATTTGGACTTTGAACAATATGTTTCTCGATAATTGACTAAAAAATAAAAGCTTTTCATTATGATGGAGGTGGAGAATTTATCAACCACATACTTTGTTCTCATTTTCAAGCACAAGGAATTATTCATCAAATTCCGTGTTCGTACACTCAAGAACAGTCAAGATGGTCAAGCGTCATCATAGAATAATTCAAAAGCTAGGTATAACAATGTTATTTCATAGTGGTGCTCCTTTATGTTTATGGATGGAAGCCTTTAAAATAGTTATTTTTCTTCTTAATTGCTTACCATCAAGTGCTATTAATTCTGATACACCATACCTTAAAATACATGGAGTTCAACCTTAGTAAGTATGCTTCTTTATGAGAGTTTGAGAAATTTGATTTCATGAGTTTAGATAATTAAAAACTAATAGAAAATTATAAAATAAAAGTCTACTTATTGAGCAAGTTGTACACAAATCAAACATAACATATTGTTTAAGAAGTCTACTTTCGAAAAATAACTTTATATGTTACAAACTTCATAAAAGTATATTTTTCATAAATTGTACCATGAACAACACTTGAATAGTTTATTTTTTTGACATTGTTAAAAGAGAAAGTGAAATATATGTTTTAGTAATCTTATATATCCACCACATTCTTCAACTCATAACTTTTCTTCGAAATGAAGATAAATTTTTATTGATGTAAAAAGCTACTTAAGAAATGTCATATTATCTCCTTATCTTATTTGTACACTAATTGATGGAAATATTTTAAATTTCTTATATTCTCTTCTCCATTTTCTCATTTATACTAAAATAAACAAAGGGCTAGTTTCATAGCCCTATCTTCTTCCCATTGATGCTTTTTGTATGCGCTATGATGGCCACTCTATTTTCTCAAAAGAAGTTGGTTATGTATAGTTTTCTCTTTGTTTTTTTTTCTTTTAGTTTAAAGACTTCTTTAACCACAATAGGAAACACATGCATTCATGGTTTTGTTTTCACAATAAAACCTCCTTTACCGATTTAGAGTTTATCCATTTTTTACAAAGGTGACAAATTTTGTGATATTTTTAAATCCATATAGATCTTGGTATATATTAGTTTAGTAGATCAATGATGACTTTGTCTCCAATAAGCAAAAACTATTTATGTGGTTCAATTGCTTTTTTATAATTTTAAATGATTTCCTTTTTTTTACATGTCACTGGTGATGATGATTTGTCTTGTGGATAGGGAAAGACATACGGAGGGGTATAATCGAGTTAAATTTAGCTCAAATATATTCTTTAACTCGAACTCGAGCTTGATTATAAAAACTCAAGCTTAAATTAGAATCAATTTTGAATAACTCAAACTTGAGTCCAAACTTAAGTTTAATTGAGTTGAATTCGAGCCTAAATGTGTCATTGACTGATTGAGTTTAATTGAGTAAACTCATTGCCAAACTTGAGCTCGACTCAATACAAAATTCAAACTTGACTTGTGATTTGAGGTATACTAATCTACTCATAATTAAGTATAAAAATAAAAATTATTACATAAGAATAGAATAGTAATTATATTGAACTTCGAAGGCTTGCAAGCCTATTGAGACGAATAACATAGAACTTGAGTTTTACTCATTATCTATTCGAGAAGCTCAAAATCAAGCATAACTTGATTTATGCCAAGTCAATTCCAAGTATTTCTTAAGACAATCTTAAATAGTTCACAATTTAACTCGTTTACACCCATAAAAAAATGAAAATTTTTATTAATACACCATTAGACATTTCTTTTACATGCATTATGCCTAATATTAAAAATCCATATGGATAAATGTATTTTGCATTATAGGTTTAAATTTCTTTTCATTTATTATATCAGAAAACAAAAAGAGAAATTGAGAAAAAAAAAGTTGAGATGTGATACAAAATGGTATAATTCAATATTCTTAATCAAAGTTATAATAAATTGTTATGATTGGAAATAAATCAAATACAATATAGAGGGGTATGTTTATTCCTTAAGATAATGCACAAATAAATAAATGAATCACATTACTTGAGGGAAAAACCCTAGGATGAGTGCAGTTTCTACATCTCCTGCGGGTTTGTCCGCCAAGGAAGATGACCGGCTACAATGATGTAATAAAAGAGGACACTCGGATCAAGATTCTAAGGAAGCTTCACAGGGTCTTTCAGTGGAGGTGGTTAAAGAGACAAATATGGAGATAGACGAGGATGTCGACAATGATAATTGTCATGAGAAATAGGGGAATAAGGTTTCTTTCCGTGACAAACTTTTGGGCAATGTGAGGGAAAAATCTGATGATAGTGAAGATGATGTTTCAGATGATGATGTAGTATAGTTGGATGAAGAAGATGATGAATACCCTACTGTACCCTTGTCCAAAAAGGATAAGGTTCACTAAAAGGGGACCTTATAAATGTTCCTTGATCATTAAGGTAATAGGTAAAATGGTTAGTTTTAAATATCTTGAGAAGAGGGTTAAAGAGTTGTGGCAACCACAGGGACATATGAACCTAATTGCTCTTGATAATGATTTTTTCCTAGCCAATTTTGATGTATAAACACTAGATGGAGGTCCGTGGTTGATTGCTGACCACTACTTAACGGTTCACACTTGGTATCCGAATTTTGATCCTTTGAAAGATAATAATGATTCTATTTTGGCCTGGGTCCGATTTCTCTATCTTCCTATTGAATATTATAACACGAATTTTTTTATGGGAGTTGGAGGTAGAATTGGGAAGCCTATCAAAGTGGATGTGAACACTTGTGATGTGTTAAGAGGGAAATTTGCTAGGCTGTGTGTGGAGCTGGACTTGACCAAGCCCCTAATGGCTAAGTTAAAAATGAACAAGAAGATTTGGAGGGTCGAATACGAGGGCCTGCACCTCATTTGTTTCAATTGTGGGTGTTATCGGCATAAGGAGGCGGAGTGCCCTTTATTAGCCCCTGCAAATGAGGGAGGAAATAATGGTGGAGAACCTGAGGCTATTGTCAATGAGAAGAGAAATTTAGATGATATCGTCCCGAGAGAAGTGATAGAACAGCTTGGTGATTGGATGTTAGTCAAGAAAACCTATAGAAAGCCTAGGAAGAATATTGATAATAGCAATAATCAGAACTTACCTGGAAAAAAGGTTATGAGCGATCCCCTTGTTGGGAAAGGGTTATTCAATTTCAATGTATTAGTCTAGGAATGAGAGGAAGCCCTTGAGAGGGTTAACCCATTTGTAGTAAGAAGTGAGCTACAAAGTGGTATTGTTGGTCCTTCTAGGACTCGAGGGGGTGTTACAGGTGGAAGAGGAAGGGGAAAGAGGCTTAAAGTTCAAATTAACCTCAAAGACATTACTAATATACATAGTTTTGTTTTAGTTCGGGAAAATGCAGTTCATCATCCCAGTGTTGCTCATAAACCTATCGTTCAGCCCAGGTATTGGCCTAATATGGCGACTACTGCTCCTAGCCATACGGTGGTGATTAGAGCCCATTGTGAGGAGAATGTTGTTATGGTTGTCTCAAATGAAAATGAAGATATTGGTCTGCCCATAAATTAGCTTTATTCTAGTTCGAATGGTAATTTTGAGAATGCTCAGAATAGTCTACTTCATACTTCGGATCCTCCTAATATGGCTAAGGAAGGTGGTTTAGGGTGTGTTGTTGTATGCGGGGAAGCAAATGGGGAAGTAGTTCCCATAGTTGAAGAGATTATCCATCTTCGTGATGGATAATTGGTTGGTTTATCCATTTTTTTCAGCTTATGTTGTTTGCATCTAGTATGTTGTGTTTTGTTTCTCTTCTCATTAATTATTTTATGATTGGTATCTTTTGGAATTGTTAAGGATGTGGATCTAAAGAGTTCATTAGGGCTCCACATTCTCTTATTTCTATTAATAAACCTCATATGGTGGGTCTCGTGGAGACTCAAATGAGTGGGATGGAGGCAGATAGAGAGTGCAACAAGATCGGTTTTGATAACTGGGTTCAGGTAGAGGCTTTAGGATTCAATGGAGCCTTATGGTTATTTTGGTTGAATGAGGTTCGTCTGGAGGTCATTAAAACTCACCCACAGTTTATTGATTATTCCATTGTTATTAACAATTTGGATTGTTATCTTTCGGTTGTCTATGGTAGTCTAAATGAAGCCCTGAGGAGGTTCCTATTGCAAGATTTGTCTAAGAATAAGTTGTCTATTGACAAGTCGTGGTTGTTGGTAGGTGATTTCAATGCGGTGTTTAATCCTACTGAAGTTAGTAATTCAGCTAATTTTTATTCACTACATAGTTTCAACCTTTTCTGATTGGGTGTTTGATCAAGAACTAATTGATATGGGATTTAAAGGTTTAGTTTATTCATGGTGTAGAGGGGTTGGTACTTCTAATTTCAAGGGAGCTCGACTGGATAAAGGGTTGTGTTCTATGGATTAGTATTTTATTTTTCCTAATACCTCTGTCACTCATCTTGCGAAGCATCATTCTAATCATGTTCCTCTACTTGCGGATGAAAATCTTCCTCACTCGCATTATATGAGTAGAAGTTTTAGGTTCGAAGCTGCTAGTTTTTGGATCCTAGTTTTAAGCAGCTAGTTTCAAATTGTTAGAAAGAGGGAGACTTGGTGGAGAGTAATCTACATCGTCTTTCTGAGGCTATCGATAATTGGAGGTATGTGGTGTTTAGTGACATGAATCGAAAGAAGAGAAGGCTTTGGGTTCTTATTGCAAGTATTCAAAAAGCCTTAACAGTGCGGTATAACTCTATCTTGGCGAGGTTGGAGAATGTTTTGAAAGAGGAACTAGATGTGATTCTTCATCAAGAATAGATGTTATGGTTTCAAAGATCAAAGGAGGAGTGGATTTATCTATGGGGATCGAAATACGAAATTTTATCACTTGTCTGTTGTGATTCGATCTAAGAGAGCAAAGTCTTCTTCTTTACTGGATTCGAATGGTGCTAAGGTAGAGGATGCGAAGGAGCTGAAATCCTTGGTGTCTAATTTTTTCTTAAATATTTACCCATCTCCAACTTCTAAGGTTGTGCAGTAGTGGCTGAGAGGTGGCTTTCCCTCTATTGATAAATTGGTTTTGAATCAGATGGGGAGTTCGATTTCTGAAGATGAAGTTAAAAATGCCATCTTCTCCATGTTGCCTTGGAAAGCTTCAGGTTTTGACAGATTTCATGCTAGGTTTTACTAGAAGATGTGGAATATAATGAGACATTTTGTGTGTGGTATGATTAAGCAATTAATCATTACAAGAACAATGCCGCCCAATCTTAACGATACCATTATTTCTCTTATTCCTAAAGTTGAGGAACCTGTTTATTTGAAGCAATTTCGACCTATCAGTTTGTGTAATGTGCTTTACAAAACTATAACTAAAATTATTGTTAATCAGCTCAAATTATTTATTACTGATGTTATTTCTCCAGTTCAATGTAGCTTTGTCCCTGGCCGGCATATCATTCATAACATTGTGATTTATCAGGAAGCTCGTCACTGTATGAGGACTAAGAAAAATGGGAAAGGGTTCATGGCAATTAAAATTGACCTTGAGAAATCTAAGTTTTCATGGGATTATTTGAGGATATTTTGAAGGATTTGGGTATTAGCGATTATTGGATTAACGTTATTATGAAGTGCATATCAACCTCGAGTTTGTCAGTTAATTAGAATGGAAATCGCTTGTCAAGTTTTTTTCCTCATTGTGGTGTTCGTCAAGGTGATTCGATGTCTCCTTATTTGTTTGTTATGTGTGTTGAGCGATTATCTCATCTTATTTTTTCTGGTGTGAATGAGAAACGATGGGTTCCTCGCAGAGTATCTCCTCATGGTCTGAATATTTGAATATCATGGATTGGTTGATGTATAACTTAACTCAGTTCAAGGATATTGGTTTTGGTAAAGATTGGCCAATTACGTTTGCTAATGTGATATGGTGGACTTGGAAATGGAGGTGCAATAATGTGTGTTGAGGGTCAATTGTTTGTAGCTAATTCTTGAGTTCCTTTCCTCTTATGATATTTTTCATGAGATTAAGAAAACTTTTCTCAATGAAAATAGCTTCCATGAGGCGACAGAAAGCATTTTTATTGATGTTGGTTGGAACGCCCCTCGGGATGGTACTTCAGTGTTGAATATTGATGGTTGCTATAAATCTTCTAATGCAATAGCATAGGGAGGCTTAATTCGTGATGCTTTGGGTAAATGGCAGTGTGGTTTCTTCATTAATGGGGAAGAGCGAGCGCCCTGAGAGTAGAAATCTGGGCAACCTTTCATAGTCTTAACATGGTGTGGTCTAAAGGCTTTAGAAAGCTTTAGCTACAAGTGGATTCAACGATAGTGGCGAGTTGGCTTTCTGGCTTAAGTGAATTTGCTAGTGAATTTAAAAATATAGTGTTGGCGTGTAAGGAATTGCTAGGAAGAGATTGGATTATTTATATTATGAAGATTTATCGTGAGGCTAATCGAGTTACTGATCATATAGCGAATGAAGCAATGAACATTATGCTGGAATTTCATGAGATTGATGCTGCCTCTTCCAAAGTGAATGAGCTTATTTTTTATGATGCTAGAGGTATCTATTGGGAAAGATTGGTTAGTATTAATCTTTAGTTTCTTTTTGCGATCAAACAATACAATAAAATTATTTATTTATTGTGGATGAGTGGTTGCGGTTCACTTTTACAACATGATTTTAATGAGATCAACACTCTGTCACATCCCCACTGGCGGACTCAATGTTCCTTTTCTAGTACCGGAAGCACTCGATATTTCTCTCCCGATAGCTTCACAATTCCGCCGACGTGTCCTCTTCTTATTCGTTTACAAAACGAATCCTCAAGCAATGAAAGCAAATAAAATAGAATAACCAAGGGCAAAATCGTCTCTACAGAACAACTTATATCCAAAGTCGTTTCCGAGTCTCATTACGACCGATAACCCAAAAACACAAACCAAAATCGGAAAAAAAAAAAAAAAAGTCTCCAAAGCCAAATTTTTTTCTCTTTCCTCTCTGCTTTCAAACATCTCTTATTTGCTTGTTCTTCCATATTTATCCCTGACTCAGCTCTTTTCTCTCGCTATTCATCTCTGGTTTTCTCGTAATTTCACTCATTTCGATCTCTTTCTATTCACCTCATTTTCGATCTGTTCTCTCCGGTGACTCAGTTTCTCCGGTTAGGGTTTTTGCTGTGGTTGCTCTTCAGCCACATAGTTAGGGTTTAATCACTCGTAAGAAGTTTTAGTATCAGATTTGGTTTAGTTAGGGTTTTTGAATTGTAATTTTTAGTTACTGTTTTGGGATTTAGGGTTATCGATCTCGATTTGAGTATTGTATTAAGTTAATCAGATTAAGAATTAGGGTTTTTCAGTGTTTGTCGGTGATGCCGCGAACTTCACGTC
>CAOJBK014084667.1:0-10543 GCA_948294925.1 Codiaeum variegatum | reverse complement strand
AAGTATGTTCTTGACTTATTATCTGAGATAGAAAAGTTAGGGGCTAAACCATGTAGTACCCCAATGGCTCCTAATTTGCAGCTTAGCAAAGATGATGAATTATTTGAAGATCCTGAGAGATTCAAGAAATTGGTTGGGAAGCTGAATTATCTCAATGTAACTCGTCCGGATATTGCTTATTCAGTAAGTGTAGTAAGTCGATACATGTCTCCAATAATTGATCACTGGAAAGCTATAGAGCAAATTTTGTGCTACATAAAAGGTGCACCTGGCAGAGGAATCCTTTATGGCAATCATGATCATACTAGGATTGAATGCTTTACAGATGCTGATTGGGTAGGATCCAAAGAAGATCGAAGATCAACTTTAGGCTATTGTGTCTTTGTTGGAGAAAATTTGGTTTCATGGAAAAGTAAGAAGCAGGATATTGTTTCTCATCCTAGCACAAGAGCATGGCTAAGTCCGTATGTGAAATAATGTGGATTCATCAGCTTCTTACCGAAGTAGGTCTTAAGGTTTCACTACCAGTCAAATTATGGTGTGACAGCCAGGCAGCACTTCACATTGCTTCAAATCCAGTCTTTCATGAACGAACGAAGCACATTGAGATTGACTGTTACTTTGTTCGAGAGAAAATTCAGCAAGGTTTGATCTCTACAGGATATGTGAAAACTAGAAATCAATTGGGAGACATTTTCACGAAAACTCTAAATGGAGTTAGAATTAATTATATTGGTAACAAGTTGGACATGATTAATATCTTTGCTCCAACTTGAGGAGGAATGTTACAGGCTATATATGTTATATTAGGAAAGTATCTAAAATCTCTTATTCATAGGGATTAATAGGTAGATCATAGGCTTAATTATAAGCTAATTTCTCTCATTCTTTCCTAGAATAGACTGCCTATACTTGTATATATATCTCTCATTCATTCCGAGAATAATATAACAATTACACACTAATTAGTATGTGTAACAGCCCACAAGTATAATAGACCCAGTATTTGAAAAACAAAAAGGAAGGAATTCATTAAAGTTAGACAATGACAGTGTCTGGTTCATTTCTTTTTTGGCGTAAGACCAATTGAAATCAGGTCTAGCCAGACTTAGTACCTGATAGGAACCAACTCAAGCTACCAACAAACCATATTAGACACCAAACTTTGTGTCTACTATAGTTTAGACACGATGTTTTACTATCAAATTTTGCTCATTTCAAGCAACACTTTTCTCCTAACAGGTCCGCTGTATGAGTCTGTAACTTAATGTGATGATGAAATCCAATTAGAAAAATAAAACTCCATCATATACTGTATTCACATTTCTAGAAGTTGCAATAACATGTTTATAACTAGCAATAGATGATCTAGCTCAAATAAATTCATAGGTACTAGTAACTTACCTTGTGTATTCACCATTGCTTTTATCTAACAAATCAGACTGGTACATACTGTGGAGAGAATATTCACCAACCATTACTAAGATACCTAACTGATAGTAACCAGAGGCTGTAGCTTGGAACCATCCCAGCTCAATCTTAACCCCATGGAACTCGAGTTGGGAATTTGCATGACTATTGATCCAATCAATGACCGGAAGTAGTGCAGAACGGATAGACCCATGCCTCACAGTTCTCAACTGAGCATTTAAGCCATCAACCAAACGATTCCAGACAGATGCTGGGACATGCTGAAAATGGCATGTTTAAGTATATCAGATAGGTATTAGGGAGTGATAAAAGTTATATGAAGTCATACCTGTCCAAGAAGATTTGTAAGCAATGCATCACTATGAAGACTATAAGGTGACATATAGCTTCCATCCCCGCCGAATATTATGCACATGGGGAATCTCTTTTGTATTATAGATACAATATCTAATCGCTTCTCATCACCACCAAGAAAAAAATCAATGTATGCAACCATCAAGTCTGGTGTTGCTCCAAACTGCATCAATCACCACGTGTATGAAGGAAATGGTAATCCAGGTCTTTCCACGGGAAAACTAAAAAAGTCCTTAAAGGAAGAGCTTGCAGGAAAAATGAGATGACAGTTCTAACTGAAGATGGATTTGTCTTTTTGTTCTTTACATAAGGCATAAGTTCGACAGAAGATTAAGGAGCAAAAGGTTATACGCATTATTTGAGAGTTGTACACTACCATATATATTCAACGATAACAAATAAGATATACCATTTCAGAAACCAAGATTTTATAGATTAATGGAATAAATACTAGTGCAAGAATATGAATATGATAAATACTTGAACAACTTTGCGAAGAAATTTTAAAATCTGAAAACATGATCAGATTATTTTTCTGCTTCTCATATCCAAGTTTGGTTTTTGCAAAAACATGAAATCCTTTAAATTCCATTGGACACCATCAAATGAACTTTTATTTTCCAAAATAAACTTCAGCTTACAAACTGCTTCTAATCTTTAAAACATATGTACATAATTTGATTGGGGGTTTTCAGATAGAGAATCCTTAGATAAGGGTTTTACATATTTATGTCAAAAGAATTGCCAATGAAAAGCAAATTTTGATCCATGTAAAGGATGTGGTAGTTAAAATGTAAGAAAGTAAAACTATCAAACCTTCATCCCTTTGTATAGGGCTCTAGATCGACAAGAACGGAGACAAGAATGATCATATTCAGACTTGACATATTCCTGAAGTCGATGAACTTTGTTTCTCCGCCGCCACTGTTTCCAGGACCAGGCGCAAGGATAGGCAAGGACTGACAGAATGCTGTGGACAGAGCCTTCCCACCAATCATATGCAGCAACAGAGTTAATCTCATCAATAAATCTGTTGAAAGCATCTTCATACCTGCAGATCAAAATGAAATAAAAATTAAAAAGAGACTAAAACAGTGGCATGAAATCAACAGACTTTTCTGGGCACCAAAGGTTCAAAGTAATTACAGCAATGCACCGAAAGACTTAGAAATGCAAGTTGAGCCAGCAGTTGGCTTAACAGGAAAACAGGAAACCAAGGTGAACTTTGAATTAGGGCTTTGAATCATGACTGCAGTTGTAGTAGGAGTGTCAGTATTAAGGCAGTAGAGCCAAAGTGCAATGCTTGTGGCTGGCACTACCATGGATTGTTTTGCTGGCTAAAAATGCATTTATTTACTGTAATGGCTATAATTGCTATAATGGTAGATAGTAACAGCACATAAATGGTGTAAAGCGTGTGATGGGTTGTAATGAAGTGGTAGTCCAAAACAGGGTACGTAATGGATATTATGTTTCCAGATGTCCACTATATAAACCATGCTTTAGATTGTTTCTAAATGCTGACAGAGTTTATTAGATTTAATGATATTTCAACTGTAACTGTTTCACCGAGGAAGTCAATAAATAATTAATCTAGATTTTATGATGTGACATTAATCAATTACACTGTCACAGATTATTTTCACAGCCACAAAGCAAGCTTACTTACACAATCTCAATAATTGCATTGGGAGGAGAGTAAGGAAGATGCCAGGGTTCCCTAAAAGTATTAGGGCCCATAAAGTACATTCTATAGACATGGCTCTGAGTTTCTTCAGCTCTAGTTCCCCGCACCTAAAGTTGACAAAAATAAAATATGTATAAATTACAACCCGTATCATAGCTGCAAACTACACAAGTGGAAACAAAGAATGTTTGTCATCAACATTGTACCTCTGATAAGGAAAGTAGATGCGGAAAATGATGATGACTTTGATGCTCAATTGAGTGCGCACCAAAAGAACCTGATCCAACCAATTTTATTCTCAGTGTACTTAACAATAGAGCAAGAAGCACCAAGAGGGAAGACAAAAGAAGGGCAAAAGGCCAAGGGCCTCCAAACGTATATATCAGCTCTTCAAACGGAGTATAGCAATTTGGCATCCTGTATTTGTCGGATATGCATTTATAGGGGCAAGATGGTTCACTAACTCCCCCTGCAACCAGTTCAACAACACGGTACATAAGCTGAAAATTGAGAGAAAGAGAGGAGAAACCAGTCTTAGACCAATACAACACTATACCTCGAACATATACAAACTTTGCACGATTAGGAAGAAGCTCAAGAGAACAAGGAGTGCAGAGACTTTCATTTGAGCCCTCAACATTTTTGTAAGTGCCAACAGGGCATTCCTATAGATAAGTGAATAAATATATTTAAATCATTGCATAAAACATTATCATCGCCATTAGTATTTATTTGAAACTATTAGTTGCAAGACACCTTCCAAAACTAATTTTGTCTAGAATCTAGAATAGTTTTATACACATTCAATACAAGAAAGAAGAAAGGGAAAAGGAAATACTACAACAGTGAAAACCTGGATATAATAATTCTTTGGTGATTGTTTTGTGGCATAAGAGGGAGAGGGAGTACATTAAAATTCATAATCAGCATGATCTTGCATATATGTGTAAGTTATAAGAAGTAATACCCCAATGAAACAGCTTTATGGAGTGAATTTTCAGCTAGCCTAGACAGCACCCCCAAAAATCAACACTAAGATTCTTCATACAACACAGCAGTTTTCTAGTATACTCTCATAGACTACAATATCGCAATTGAACAGATTTAGACGGTTCTGCCTATGCTCAATTTGTGGTAGGTCAGAGTTTGTTAACTTTGGAGCTTAAGTTAAATTGAACAAAGAGACTGCCCTGTTGAAGGAAGAGGGAGTAAAACAGGTTGTCGCAACTCAGGTAAACCAGCAAAATAAGGTTCAAATTATTTGTTTTTACAAATTAGGTCAATTGTTTTGGGATGAATAAAATGAGAACAGGATTGATGCACTGAATATACTTACTGACAATATCTTATTTATGATTTAGATTTAAATTGATTGAAGTCAGTTGGAATGCAAAGGAGCCTTGAAATATGTTGCAGATTTTAAAAACAAAGCTTTACAGAAAGTAAAGAGCCCACCTAGTCAGACAAAACAAGACACCTAATAAAAATGACAAATAAAAAAAGGACCATAATTAAGTCATACAGCATTGATCAAAAGCCTAAGAAACTAAAGCAATATTTTAGGCATTTAATGAGATAATTAAGCTCTCTTTTTTGCCCAATTTGGATTAGGAATGTTAAATAAAACCAAAAAAGAAACGGAAAATAAAACTTTCTTAAACATTTCAAGAAAATTCTTGATTCAACTGACAATAAATAGTACAATAGTATTAGTATAGTATAGAAGTATTAATGATTGCTGAGTTGCAGATCTGGCCCTGCTTACATGATAGCTCATTATAATCTTGAAAAATAACAGCAAGAAATTAAGGAGGTATTGGGAAACAATGTATGTACCTTGCAAAATGTACCATAGAGACCTTTAGGACATTTTTTTCCAGTGACAGTGCCAGCTTCTCCAAAAAGACCACCATCATCCCCAGCACCACCACTGAAACATAAAGTAAAATGCTATTATGAAGAAAATTCTTGAATGAAGCATTTGAAGGCACTTCTTCAGAGACTATGCATAAAAGACGGAAACATAGAAGTGGAAACTATTTCAACTCTTACTGGAAGAAAGCTCAAATACAATAGCTGCTGGAATGCATTTTATGGCATCTAATATAACATGTGGAACACTGTACAGATATATATATGTGGTCGTGGGTAGAATAATAATACAATTAAAGTCCAACCCTATACAAATTTATAGAATATTGAGTGTAGAAAATCTCTGAAATCAGTTCCTGGCAGATGGCAATCAAGAATAATAGAAGTTCAAATTAAACATTGTTCTGAGAGGTTCACATTCTAAAATTATTTTTAAGTAGAAGGCTGAAAAGCAGCAGGGATAAACCTACTCACTCCACACATTCTAAAATTATTAATGCATTCAGAAGTTTAAGCCATCCATACTTCAAAAAGACATACCTACTGTTGATTGAACCACTTATACTTGCAACTGGAAGGTATTCATCCCCAGTTTCTATCTTAGACCAATGAAAATGAACTCTCCCACCCCCACCACCACCACCACCAAGTGGACCACCGCTCCCCCCCAGGGCATATAAACATGAGTTCTTTGCAAGCATAAGCTCTTGAAGGAAAAGAAGAATTGTCCCACCAGACCCTCCACCAAGTCCACCAATCAAAGAAGTGTTGCCATTTATTGATGCTTTGTCAAAGCTTTGACCATCAGCCTTCACTGATCCATAAAGATCAAGCCTTAACAATGGCCACTGTTTGGAACCCATTACTACCAAATGTGAAAAACAGATTGGTAAGCATGATCTGAAAATAATCTGACACAACATGCAGTTTGGAGGAAAGACACAAATCACAAGGCATGTGATGGCATATATTTTTAGAGACATCATCTATTTTTCAGAAACATGCTACCATCCTAATTATGTGCAATGAAAATGAAATCACCATGAGATGGACAGAAGAAACTTCTTTATTGACTTATTGTATAGAAACATACCTATCATTCCCCCTCCAACCACATTCCCATAAGATCGATCAGGACCCTCAGTTCCACTTCCCAACTCACAAGGAAGATCAGCATCACCATACTTATTACCACCATCACTCACAATCCCATTGAAATATCCTGAGCCTCCTCGTCCCCCATGCCCAGCTCCACTGCCTGCTCCATTAGAATAATTTCCTTTTCCAATACCTTCACTGCAACCTGAAAAGGAGGATCTCTGGATAGTTAGAAGCCTAAATATGCAACACCAATTTTCCTGAGAAAGTAGTAATTAGCAGTGACCCCAAACAATACAAATATAATAAAGCAACAAGACAGTGGACATAGACATATGGAGAAAGAGAGAACAAGGAATACACTCCACTACCTAATCCCGATGCAGAAATTAATCCACTAGAATCAACAATGATAGTTCTCGCCCTGTGGATGTGTATGATACTTCCCTTAATGATGCCACTCACGAGGAGATCCTCAACACGACAAATCTGTCAAATGTGAAGTCAACATTTTTGTTTAACATAAACGGATATATAGAAGAAATTACATCCAAAAGGTAGTTGAAGTCATCAATGATGACAATAAAAGCCAATATAAGCATGAAAGGGCAAAAAAAGAAAAAAAAAATGTATTGCTTCAAAAACTTAAAGTTGTTGTGGAATCCAGTAAGCAACTCATTGTTTAATTGATTTTCTTTATTTTGCATATGTTTGAACAGTTTCAATTCATTCAAATTGTTATCGCAGCCAATCAGTTTTGGATGCTCCTTAACCTATGGATGATGATCTACTCTACCTTCATTTCCTTGGACTTATGAATAATGACAATAATCAACTTTCTTGAAGTGCTGCCATCGTCTTATTGGAAAGAGAAAAAATAAATTAAAAAAAATGAACGGCCTTCTTTCAACTCCTTTCCAATGCAGACACAAAGATGTTTCTAGGAGAGAAAGAAGAGAGAGTGGAAGGGAGAGAGGGAATGAGCACGTGTGTTGGCCACTGTTTTTTTATATTAATTTTTGGCTAAAATTGATGAAATTAATTTTTTTTTTTTGAGGGAAGATGAAATTAAAATATTATAAAATTGAATTCATATGAAGGGTTAAGGTACAAATGACAGTAAAAAAATTTCCACAAAAATTGGTAATTCACATAAAGATTTGATTATTTTGGTCATCATGTCTAATTTACTATGACAATAAGCATCAAATATTAGAACCAATGTGTTGGCCTTTTTTTTCTTTCATCTGTAGCTACTGCTTCTCTCTAATAAATATAAAACTCATTCTACTTTTTTGTGAATACATACTGCATATGTCAAGCCACAATATTTTATATGCTTATTCTTCAAGTTAATGAAGTATACAAGTTTGCAGTTGAAACCATTCAGGTCAAATGCACAAACCAAGAGGTCTTACATCTTTAACATGCTCTTCATGGAAGCCACAAACAAGAAACTTAAACAATGTGCATTTAGTTTGAACTTTAGATAACTTAACCAAAAGGGCTCTAATAAATGTCAAAACAACAACATAAAAGTTCAAACATGAAGGTAGGGGCAAAAAAATAGATTCTGTATTCATAAAATTCACTACTGCAGCTTGTGAATTTTCCAATCTAATTTATAATTTTGTTGCAACATCATTTAAATTTAAGTGAGAACGAATTCTATGTAAAATTAATTGTTTAACTATCATGGAAACATTATTGTAATCTTGTGCCCAGTCACCAAAATCCTAGCTTCATTCCCCACTGTTAAGCTAACAATAGTAACCTATCATGTCAAAGTTGTTAATAAATGCAAATCCTGGGGCATCTAGCTTTAATTTAAAATAATTACAAAAATCCTAGTAGTTAATCATGATTAGAGTTCCTTTCTTGAAATTTAAACGTGCTTTATCGTTACATCCTTCGGTGCAGTAGATATCAATATTAGGAAATAAAAGTTTTACTGTTCAAAAAAGGAAGACTGGCAATTATGGTCAAATTTCAAGGGCTTTCCCTTGGTAATTATGGCTTTGTCTTTCGTGTTTCTCAGCCCAAGATTAAAAGTGAAACCTTATCTTACAATAATCAGATATTTTTAACCAAGGGCTAACCAACCCACATGTTTTAGTCCTTACATGCATCACTTCTTTGCTTGCTGCCTTGAAATATCTTCCATTTTCACGCAAGAAAAGGGTGCAATTTCTCCACCATTCAAAACCTCAAATTGAACTTCATGACCTCACATCATCCCGACTATAACATAGGTTAAGTACTACTCTCCCACAGAGGTTTCACCTGATACACTAGTCAATTCCTATTTTTCTGAAAATAAAGTTCAAAAGATCAACTATTTAGTCCCAAAGGAAAACACCAACTATGAAGCCTTTCCATGCAAAACTAAGTGATATGAACCATTAATTACAGTGAAACCTTCTGTTAAAACAATGGATTATTGATAATCAAGGACTAGCCAAGCCATGTGCCTAAGTCCATGAATGCATAATTTCATCTTTGCTTGTTGCCATGAAAATCTTCCATTACCACTCAAGAAGGGGTCGCAAAGAGAGTTCGAGCAATAATCTCAGTTTTATCCACCATTCAAAACCCCATATTAAACTTCTTGATCACACATCATCCTTCTTGAAAATTACGGTAAAGTACCAACCTCCCCTTGAGATTTCACCTATTACACTGGTCAATCCCTGTTTTTACAAAAATAAATGATGTGCGGAAACCATCCATTTCAATAAAGTTTGACAACAACAATTTACACCCAAAGGCATCAACTATTCAGTCTTTCCTAGCAACACTAAGTTTTCTTAGCCATTAATTACAGTCAAAAGGTCAAAAACATTCACATACATCAATTAAAATCTCTCAATAATACTAGGAAGAGGGTATTATTGGATTTGAAAGACTCGTGTTTATATGGCTGAATGGTTCACAAAGTGCTAATGGTCCTGACTTTCCAAAACACTGATATATAGCAGTTTTTTAGGCCTAGTTTTGATATGATGATAGTCTTTTTGAATTCCCTCTATAATTAATGGTCAAAATCACTTAATTTTGCACGGAAGTACTAAATATTTATTTCTTTTATAGCTCAGGTACTAGACAAGGTATTCTTAGAAACAAGACTAACTAGTGATTTCAGAGAACTATCAGAAGTAGGGGTGTATAAAAAATATCCAACCCGACTAATTCAACCCAAAAAAATTGGATTGTATATCCAATCCATTAGTTTGGATTGGATCGATAGTATTTTGGATATGAAAGTATTTTGAGTTGGGTTGGGTTGGATCGGATTGGTTTGATTTTTGGATTAATAGTATTTTAATAAAATTTAATTTTTTAAAAAATTATAATAATTATATAAATTAAATTATTTAAAAATGTTATTAAATATTATTTTAAAATAATTATAATAATTAATTATATCATCGGACTCCGACAACAAATTACCGGATTCCGGCAACTGACCGTCAGATTCCGGTCGCCAGTAATCGGATTCAAGCTACTGACCAACTACTATATGCTTCAATTCTCCTACTAATCTTTCAATTCCATGGCTTTGTCCTCAACATCATTACTAATTTAGCATTTTAAAATGTCATGAGAGGACTCCAACTTCAAATTTCAAATTATCTTTATTATTTATTATTAATTAAATTTATATTATTAGACCAATCAATATTATGTTATTTTTATTGTTATTTCAGTTAGATTAAGAGAGTATCAATATATATTTTTTTCTTAATTTTTACATTTCTAGATTTATTGCGTACTTTAAAATAGGTTACATTTTAATCATTAATATAATATATAGCAATATTTTTAGTTAAAATTATATTTTATAAAATTTAAAATTTTCTTTACTATTTAAGAAAAATTATTAAATGTTTAAAAAAAGAATTATTAAAAATAATTTAATAATAATGGTCATTGGAATCCAGTCATTAGCGGCTGATTCCGGCGGCAGTACTTGAAGTCCGTCTCCAATAAAATAATTTAATATTAATTATATTTATAAATAATAATAAAAATAATATAATTCAATTAAAAAATAATATAATTCAATTAAAAAATAATTAAACAAATAAAATAGAATAAAAT
>CAOJBK014083680.1:0-12653 GCA_948294925.1 Codiaeum variegatum | reverse complement strand
AGGGTTATACAGAGAGTTAGTTCAACACAAGTTGCAAATCAAACTCGCCTACAAACCCTTCAAACAGCCTATGAGATGGATGTCCGCCGAAGTTGAAGGATTGATCAAGCAAGAAATCAAGAGGTTGTTGGGGTCAGGATTCATAAGGCCAATGATTTATGTTGAATGGATATCTAACATCATCCTAGTTACTAAGAAAAATGACAAGTTAAGGATCTATGTAGATTTCAAAATTTTGAACACAGCAACACCAAAAGATGTGTATCCGATGCCAATTACCGATATGCTTATAGACTCAGCAGCAGAAAATCCAATTTTGAGCTTCATAGAAGGTCATTTTGGGTACAATCAGATCAAAATACCCGAGAAATATGTGCACAAAATATCATTTAGATACCCTGGGCCAATCAGTACTTATAAATGGCTAATAATGCATCTCGGTCCGAAGAATGCTAGGGAAACTTATCAAGGGCCATGAATGCAATTTTCTATGATTTCCTAGGGAAATTTACGGAAGTTTACATTGATGATGTGGTGGTGAAATTCCAGCAAGAGGAGCAACATCTGACTAATGTAAGGAAAGATTTTGACTGATTGAGGGAATACAAGCTAAGGATGAACCCTTTGAAATGTGCATTCGAAGTACCAAGTAGAAATTTTCTCAGATTTATGGTCCACCAACATAGTGTAGAAGTGGATAAGAACAAGTCTAAAGCCATAATTGAAACAACCATGCCAACAAACAAAAAGGAATTACAAAGGCTCATCGATCAGATCAATTTCCTAAAAAGGTTTATAGCCAACACGGCTAGCTAGCTTTGGCCATGGAGACTGCTATTGAAAGCTAACAATTCTAAGGGGTTCATATGGACTGAAGAGCATCAGAAAGTATTTGAAGAATTAAAGAAATATCTCACTAAGCCCTCTGTCATAACACCTTTGAGGCCTAAAGAGCCACTAATTCGATATATCTCGACCTCAGAAGACATAATAGGTAGCATGCTAGCCGATAACCAAGGAGGATTTGAGAGGGAAATTTACTATTTCAGTCGGACCTTAACCAATGTAGAAGGGAGACATATGCCAATTGAAAAGTTAGAATTGGCATTGTACACATTGTACATGCACCAGACTCTAATACTATGTGTTTCTGATGGTAGTAATGGTGGTCAACCATACTGACATCATCAAGTATACATGCTCTCTTGGCTTTACCTGAGAAACTAAATAGGAAATTCCATCTCCAATATGTCCCTTGAAAGGCAATAAAGGGTAAGCACTGGCCGACTTCCTGGCTCACGACTCCACCAAAGAAATCTAGGAGGAAGTGAACCAAATTAATATTGCCCAAGCATGGGAGTTATAATTTGACAGTTATAAAATGGCAACTTCAGCTAGGGTAGGGGTTGTCCTAAAATCACCCAAACGGGTGTCCACAGAGATGGGTTTTGTTCTAGGTTTTTCTTGTACAAATAACCAAAAAATATGAGGCCTTGATCATCGGTCTAGAAATATTGGGCGAGCTAGGGGCAAGGTCGGTTGATATCAGAGGAGATTCCTTACTTGTGATTAACCAATTGACTAGGGAATACAAATGGGAAGCCCAAGTGTTGCAACCATACTTCAACAAAGCTTCTCATCTAATGGAAAGTTTTGAGCATATTTCTAATGGATATTCAACTCGAGCTTCGAATGAAGTGGCAAATAGGTTAGCACATGGAGCATCTGGTTACCTTTAATGGTTTGGAGAGATCCTACTCCAATATAGGTCAGTTTCTATGGTTTGTTTAAAAGGAATCGACCCTCTAGACGACCAAATCCAAATTCATCTCGGTGTATTTGTTATTGATTTGTCATTTGATTAGAGAGAGCCCATCATTAGCTACTTGTAAAACCCTTTTCATAATACCGACCATAGCATCAAAATTGTGGCCCCAAATTTTTGGAAAGAAGGAGGAATCTTATACAAAAGAAAAGGGGAGCTACTATTACTTTGCTTTAGCCCAAAAGAAGTAATGTTAGCATTGGTCGAGGTTCATGAAAGTGTTATAGGGGCTCACCAATTCGAACGACTAATAAGGCAACTGCTAGGATAATATGGTCATTAGTGGCCCAAGATGGAAAAAGACTGTATGGAATAAGCCTAGGGATGTGAAGCTTGCCAAAACCACAGGCCAATTCAACATTTACTAGTCAAAGAACTCCATTCCATCATCAAACCTTAGCCTTTCATAAGATGGGCGATGGATATAATCAACACTATTTTCCCTCAATAATTTAAATAACATAGTATTATTCTTATGGCAACTGACTATTTCTTTAAATGGGTTAAAGCAGTCCCACTGAAAAATGTAAATTAGCAGACAGTCATTGATAACTGCCAAATTACATAATGTTTTACTCCATATTCTTAATGATTTTACATGTTTAATTGAATTTAATTTGTTTGTTCTAAGTGTTTTCAGCCATTTTTAAGATATCAATTGAATTCTAAAGCTAAGAGGAATTAGTTCAAGGTTCGATCTCGAAAGACGAAGAAAAAGTGTGAAAATGGAGCGAAGACCCTTAGTCACGGGCGACCACACGGGCCGTGATAGAGGGGGTGCAGACCGTGGGAGAAAAAGAGGAAGGCATGAGAAACAGAAGCTTCTCACAATCCCCGTTACATACTGTGACAGGGACCATGGGAACATACTGTTTCCCCTATACGTTGGACAAAAGCCTTTCACGGCCGGCCGCACGGACCGTGATAGGGAGCCTTAGACTGTGCCAGATAGAGGGAGAGAAGCATTAGCCTCTCACGATCCCTGTCATGGGCTGTGATAGGGACCGTGAGAGTATTCTGCCTCTCAATCCCAAGCAATCTCATACAGAAGGCTGGCATGGGCACTAGCACGGGCGGTGGGAGCCGCCCGTGCCAGCATTCTGAGACTTATTTAAGTGCGAGTTTTCAGGTTTTAAAGGAGAGGAGGCTGAATGAGGGAGATAAAAACACGATCTAACTTCATCCAAGGTAGATCTAAGGCTTCAGAAAAGGAGGAAAAATAGATCAAGGATAAATTTCAAGGCTGGATTACAGATCATCAACTCAAATCAGAGCTGGAACTTCAAGGATTTGGCTGGAATTTCATTCAATTTTTATGAACTTCATGGATTTCTGTTATTTCTTATATTTTGCTTGTTCTTTTGATTTGATTATGAACTAATTTTATTTATCTACCCAGATTAGACAAGTATTACTTAGTTGAATGGATTGATCGACAGTTTGTTCAATGAATGTTTAGGTTTTTCATTAAGTTTAGTTTTTGACACTTGATTTTCTATAAATCAATTGCAATTGCATGCTTGTTCTTGATTTATATTGTTTAAACTTTACTAGAGATAGAGAGTTTAGACATAGAATACTCAAAAACTTAATAGGTTTGTTGAAGGTAGATTCACAACTCCTAGGCTTTTATATATTTTTCAATGGAACATTAATGCCGTTTCTAATTGAATAGGATCGAGAAGAGATTTCTTTCCTATTACTTAGGAAATCAAGGGTTTAATTACTTGAGAAAGATTTAAACCTAATCTAGTGAAAAATCCCACTTAATGATTAACTACATATTCATTGATTTGTTGATTGAATGTATGATTTGAGTAATACAAGTCAAAGTCTAGGTAGATGCCTTAATCCATTTGAATTTCCAGATTTGATTGTAGATTTCTTTAGATTTTGTTAGTTGCAAGTTAGTTTTTTTTTTAGTTTCCATAGTTAAAAATTAGTTTCTAAATCCAACGATTATTGTAAGCTAGACAGTAGACATAGGAGATTGAGTTAGTGCTTGATCGATTAAACTAACGAGTCCCTTGGGAGAATGATATTGGGACTTTTCGATTTTACTACTTGATATGATCTCGTGCACTTGCGGGTGTTGTGGCTGAATGCGCATCAATCATTTCATTCACAAAGAATCATATACTATGGTGGGTGGATTGGCCTGCCTCTGACAATCACGATCGATCACGGAACTATGTTCACAGGAGAATAAATTAAGGAGTTTTACAACAAATATGGTATAAAAATTCTCCATACCACCCCATACTATGCCTAGGTAAATGGTCAGGCTAAAGCAACCAACAAGTTGATAAAAGGAATCATTCAGAAAATGGTTTATTGAAACCCGAGGGAATGATATGAATTTTTAGGAAAGACCTTATTTTCCCTAAGAACCACTATGAGAACCTCCACAGGGGCTACACCTTTCAAACTGGCATACATGCATACAGCTATGATCCCATCCCGGCTAAAAGTTGGGTCGATGAGAATGAATCTCCAGGATAGACTAACTCCAGAATAATACAACCAAGCCATTCTAAGAGAGTTGGACAATCTGGATTATGACCAAATATTTGCTTTAGATAGAATGGAGGTTCAGAAGAAAAGGGTTGAAAGGTCTTATAACAAGAGGGTTAGGTCAAAGTCTTTTAAGATAGGAGATGTAGTATGGAAAATAATTTTACCCCTTGGAGAGAAGGAACCCGAGCTCAGGAAGTGGTCGCCTAACTAGGAGGGCCCTTTTGAGGTAAAAAAGATAAAAGGGAATGGTTCCTACCACCTCTCATATCCCGATGGTGAGATACATAACCAATCCATCAATGGAAAATACTTGAAAATTTACAAGCCTTCCATGTGGGAGCAAGTGAATCGGTCATAGTTTGTTAAGAATAGGGAAATTTTGAACTAATTATGTAAGTCGATACATGGATCGTTAATGTAAAACTTGTTAATATTAATGAAAATTGCATGGCTGAATCTACAGCTATCCATTATCTTGCTTTAAGATTGTAATCATGTCATATAATAATTTAAAAAATAGAAAAGTGAGGAAAAACATAAACTAACAAAAGAAATTTCATTGATAAAAAAAATATATGGTTTATCAAGTACATAAGTTGGTATTATGTGACTGCCAGTTTGGTTTACAAAAGAATTTATAGATGATTTATTAAGCAATCTAGGTTCTCAAAAAAGCCTAAGGCCACCTTGCTAGCCAAGGGAAGATCCTTTTCAAAAGTATTCACCTCCTTTCCTCTCTTGGCTCGAGTGTGCAACTTGGCTTGCTTCTCTTCACCAAGTTCCTTAGCTCGAGTCATGCAGACATCATTCTCTTTATTAAGCTCAGCCTTTTGAGCCTTCTTCTTTTGGATCTCTTTCTCCAAGCGTTGGATGGATTGATTAACCCCAGCACTATGAGATGAGATTTTCTACCATAAGGAAGTGACCTCCCTAACTTTGTTATTCAGAGAGAAAATATCGCTATCTAATTGGACAAGATCGCTAGAAGCCTTAGAATGAGAAGCCTGGGTCTTAAGAGCTTCCTGGACTTTAGCAACTGAGCCCTCAAAATCAGTAGAAATCTCATCAATGCAGGTCTTAAAGTCCACACTAATATATCTCACAGTTGCATGTGCAGATAGGAAGGCTAGAGATTCACCTATGGACTTCACAAGATTGGGATTTGCAAGAAATTCCATCCCAACTTCTTTGATGTCCGATAAATAGTCAAGATTTTTTTTTCACCTTGAGGTCTTGAGCTGGTGAACACTCAGCTGAAGTATCATCCACAACATTGATTACCGGTTCTGGAACCGAAGCCTCACCCTCATCAATTAACATATTAAGGATATTCTACCAAAAAAAAAAGAAATATATATATATATTTAGTAAAAGAATTTTAGCAAACATTAAGTCTTAAGCCAAAAGTTTACCTGAGGATCAATGGTGGTGGTAGAAGCAACAAGAAGAACAATGGAGTACTAACAGGGGTAATCGCATAGCTAATAGCTGGAGAAATGGGTGCTGGAATTATTGGTGTATCTTTGCTCTGAAGGGTCTCTGAGATTGGTTTATTTTTCTTTGATCTCTTTGAATTGGAATGGCACTCAGAAGATTCTGATTTAGAAGAAAACCACTTACTGGTGTGCTTGGTCTTCTTAGAACTTGATGTCGGTAGCACTTCTTCTTCTAGCCAACGTTAACTTCGGGTTCAAAAGTCACATTAGGACTCCCAATAGTTCTTTGGGAATCAGCATTAGGACGCTCTTTTGATGTTGATCCATGCCCTTAAGGGAACGACTACCTTATGCTCAAATTCTGAGCAGAAGGATGAGCAAGCTGCAAGATAAATACAAGTTAGATGAAGCAAGATGGGTAATAATTGAAAACAAACCAAAGAATACAATACCTAAGACCCCTAGAATTGAGAAACACCCTCAAAGGTGTCAACTTCAGGACCATGGTTGATCTCTTCGACCTGATCTGGAATCTCAGCAGGAGTAACTTCTACATGGGAAAGAAGAGTTAGAAATGTTAGCTAAAAAAATAGAGAAAAGTCCAAAGACTTAAATATCTACGTAGTAGCCTCTCAGGGAGTTCGAAAGTGTCATAACCTGCATAAGTTACTCTCATAGGGCTTGGAATTACTCTTGGCAAGGGTTCTCCAGCTATCCCAAATGGGAATGAGGGGTGTTTAGGCCACTTAATGAGTTTTATTTTTAAGGGAAGCCACTTGGAGGAGGTGGATATGTATCTGTAGGGGTTGCCCTTGTGAAACTTTTCTTGGGTTATTCTCCAAGACATCTCTTTTGCCATTTCAACCTTACTTGGCTTGGCCTCAGCCAAGTTCTCACTAATTATCCTATATTGGGTTTCCCTAAATCTATGTTCAAAGTTCGGGCCATGGGCATATTTTATTTTGTAAAAAAATTCAAACTTCCAAATTTTAGAAATATGCTTACCTTTGTCTTTCTGAGGACGAGTTTCCTGCACAACAAAAGGAGTGTCAGTTTTCTTCTCAAATTATTGACACTTCCATGCGAACTCGACGTCCAGTGTAAAGATCTTAGAGGACGCCCGACCCTACTATTCCCAATAACCGAAGAGTTATTGGGAATAGAAAAGAACTCGGTCGACACTACCCTTTCATAGTAAAGGTCTTTCAGATATGAAATGTGCTAAAGGGAAATATGAGGGTGGCTGGATAAATGGTCATTCATGGAAAAAAAATGAGATAGTATATAACCCTTGGGTGAAGCTGAATTATCTTGCACACATGTGCGAACAATATACCTTGACCACACATTTGGTGTCAATTTGGACACTGACATTAAAGTCCCGCACCATAAGGGCATTGACCTAAGAATAAGCCCACTCAGCATGTTCTGGAGTGGATTCATCCAGAACCTCATTACTGAGATTATTTAAGACCCATGACGAGCCATGATGGGTCAGCTGAAAGGGGCATAAAGAACTTTCGGCTCAATTATTAACAAAATAAAAGAATGAAAATACATCTTTAAAGGTAAGGGGTGAAGTGTGTAAGACCTAAGGATATGAGACCATTGAAATTCTGGGAAATAGACTATTAACCACATCTGAATGATCTATAAAGGACCGGTCATAGTGCCAAATGACTTAGGCCCTTGAATGTCAAGGAAAGAATATGTGCCCCTATAAATTTGGACAAGAATACAAGGGCTGAGATCTAGCTTTCGGCCTTAAGAAAGAGCCACCGCAATCTTGAAATTCCTGGGTGACCTTAATGAAGGTTGTACAAAATACAAATTTACACAACCAATACAGAAGGAACACAACATGCTCGGTCTCAGAAGATCCAACAAAAGCCTCCCGATGCTTTTTTAAGAAGTTGTCATAGGCAGATTCCACTTTTCCAAATTTAAATTTGACAGTGGTGGAAACTTCCAGTGACACATCACCTGATTCCCCAAAGATAAGGACACCAGTCAAACATGTGATATCATATAGGGTGACAAACATAGGGACGAAGCGAAAGGTGAATACATTGCTTCTGGCCGACCAAAAAAGAAGAGCGAGGTAAAGAAGGTCTTTGTTCAAAGGAATTTAGGTGGTGGTGAGATCGAGGAGATCAACAATGCTAACTAGGCTCAACAATGCTAACTTTGGCCCAAATTGGCTGAAACATGAGAAGAAGACAATGGTAGCATTCAACAAATTCAATGGGAATAGTTGGACATGGACGATTAATACTAGATTGAAGCCATAGGAAATAATAATTTTTAGAAATGAAATGGGCAGGGCATTGGTTGTTACTAAAAAGACAATCGTTAACTGGCTCATTGGGAGTGTCATGATTTACAAGATTGAAGATGGGACCATGAGGAGAAGGGACTATTACCTCGGTGGAGATCAGGCAAGCCTCATTCTTTGTCATGGCTTTGTAGATGAGCTTGGGGTCAACGTTGGAAATGTTCTTAGCCATTTACCAAAAGAAACAAGTAAAAAAAGAATGCCCAGTTATCCAAAAGAATGATTGAACAAAAGAAAAGATTGATTGGGAATTTGAACATTGAAAGGAACTTATCGCATAAGATGAACAGACAGAAGGTTTGAAGATGAAGAGAGAATATAGAGGAGGAAGTGAGATTTTGATGTAGTTAATGAGCGACGTTTGGACTTCTCGAAATTTATGGTGATGTGTCAGTAGTTGGTTGGCCCAAAGATTATGGTCTTCCTAAAAAATCTCTCCCGCAGTAAAAATTGCCGCTCACATATTTGAAATTTAAAACACTTGGTCGTTGAACATGTAGGAATATAGGATTTTACTCTGTCATGAAAATTGTTGAAGAAATCGGTCAAGGGTAAAATTCTTTTCCTAAGTCTTGGTCAAGAAATGTTAGGAGCATTATTTACACTATCCCTTAAAGGGACTTAGAAAATACATGCTTAAGCCCCTAAGTTTAGAATTAGAAAGAGAAACCTAGGCCTCTCCTATCCTACTCAACCGCGACCTAGTAAACTAGCAACCGCCTCAACCAATGTTTTGGCAGAAAATACCCTTGGAAAGGGCACTATAAATAGTAAATGATCCTAATCCTTAAGGTATCTCACATCACTCACTCTAAAACAACAATTTTCTCTAAGTATTTACTCTCATCCCTGAGTTGGACCGAGTGACAGCGGACGCAGCCTACATCTCACAAACCACGGTTGACTGCCATCGGCTCAAATATCGGATCTTGTCTGAGGACGGTGATGACCATCGGTCTATATCCATATGACGGTAGTTATATTTTCGCATGATCAAACATCTGTCCGAACAAAGTTGACGGTTATCGACCTATATACAGAAGCTCGGTCAGGGTTTTATCTTTTTGATTTTACTTTCAATTCTGTTATTTGAATCTCTAGTTTTTAATTATACTTTTCTTTGTAAGAATACATATAAAAAAGCGTAAACTTTATATTATACTCGGGTTCAAAAAGCATGCTGGACCCGGGATAAAAATTATATAAAAATTGTGCATATAAAAAGACAGGGAATGAAATGGACGATCGACTTGGTAGACAATTCTATTTGCTGAGGCCGAGGTTTGACTTCCGTAATATGCTTGGCTTTCCATTAACTTTTTACATCTTTACCTATGCATGCATTTTCTTCTGTTTTTGTTTTTCTCTTGGCACTGTCCCCTTCCTTTTTTTTTTTCTTAAATTAGTTATATATTCTTTAAAAAAATCTGATTTATATTTTTCTTTTCTTTTATTTATTTTATTAATTTATTTTTAATAAAATTAATTTTATGATAACTAATTTTATTTTTCTTTTGATAATATTTTTAAATATATTTTAATTTTAATAATTTTTAATTAAGTTAAAAATAATACAGTTTTAATATAATTTTAATTGAATTAAATACAATATAATTATTTATATATATAATTTCAAAACACAATAGTATTGATTTTTATTTCTTAAAAATATATTACTTTAATATTTATCAATTAGATTATGATTTCATCTACTATTTGCTAATGAATATTCAATTATTTGATAATGAATTACTTTTCATTTTTTGTGAATATAATTTTACATATCACTTTTTTTTATATAATATTATTTTTAGGTATATAGTAGTGGTTTTTATTAGTTATTTAATATAATGACATTTGTTCTATACTCAATGAATAAAATAATTATTATATACTTTATAATTGGTAAATATACATTTACAAAAATAAACATTTTGCTTAATCATAATGTACATTTTTTCAATACCCAATGTACAACTTCATTTTTTCTTTTTAATATGAATTATAATTTTACATAATTTTTTATAATGAATATTCTATTATTTGATAATAAATTGCTTTTATTTTTAGTGAATATAATTTTGCATATCACTATTTTTTATAAAAAAAATTTAAGTTGCTAGTAATAGTTTTTATTAGTTATTTGTAATGAATATTCTTTTATTTAGTAGTGAATTTATAATAGTGAATTTTTTTTTTCTTATTTTTTCATTGTAATAGTAAATTTATAATGGATATTCTATTTTTTGATGATGAATTACTTTTATTTTTAGTGACTATAATTTTACATATTACTGTGACTTTATAGAGTTTTTTTTTGATAACTAGTGTTAGTTTTTATTAGTTCTTTATAATGAATATTCTTTCGAGTAGTGACTTTATTTTTTTGAGGCAGTGAATTTATTTTTTTGACGTAGTGAATTTATAATAGTGAATATTTTTTTTATCTAATTTTCTCATTAAATATAAAATGTATAATGAATTTGCAATAGTGAATATTCAACTTTTTAGTAATGAATTACTTTGCATTTTTAGTGAATATAATTTATATATCATTATTTTTTCAGTTGATTGTGTTGAAAGTTCTATTATTTTGTTATTATTTATTATTATTATTATTATTTCAAATATCATTATTTTTCATATAATTTTTTTCAAGTAGTTAATGACTATTTCAATTTTTCAATTAATTAAAATAAAATTTTATTAAAATTAAAGTAAAATTAAATAAGTAAATTAATTGTAAAAATTTAAGTATAAATATTTAAGTTTAGTGCTTTTAATAAAAAAAAAGAAATATTTTTTAAAAAGAATAAAAGAAAATATAAAAACATATACAAAGATTTAAAAAAAATTAAATGTGAGAATTAAGCCAAAGGAAGATAAAAGTAAAAATTTAGAAAAGCCATTGACAGTTAACCTTATAGTGAAAAGAATGGCATAAGAAAGTGATAGTACCCGACTCAATATGACAATCCCAAGCGACCACAGGTCGCCACATAAACCCATCACGAGACAGAGATACTAGGTGTAGCTCTGGCTCGGACGCTCGGCAAAAGTCCATGTATAGCTCTGGGTCGGACACTCCAAGTATAGCTCTGGTTCGAACGCTCGGACGTTCAGTAAAATTCCAGTGTAGCTCTAGCTCGGATGCTCGACAAAAGTCCATGTATAGCTCAGGGTCGGACACTCCAAGTATAACTCTAGCTCGAACGCTCGGACATTTGGTAAGACTCCAAGTATAGATCTCGCTCGGATGCTCGGACGTTCGGTAAGAGTCCAAGTATAGAACTAGCTCAGACACTCGGACGCTTGACAAGAGAGACTCAAAGAGGAGAAATTATCACTCTATGATCTCCACTACCCAAGATTTCAGTAACTGCTACAACAATGATCCCACGATCCACCTAAAGTGGAGGAATAATAGTTTTAGATCTTGGTATAAAAAGGAAAAAGTAAACAGAGGTAAATGTTAATGTGACTTATCTTCTACTTATACTACTTCTTACCTCCGGAATCTAAACTAACTTAAGTATCGGAGTGACATTCCAGGCAACCAGTCTAGACCTTATTTAATAATTGTTTTACAGATAAACTATCAACGGAGACCGGTACGTTGGATTGGATCTTAACGTGTAGAATCAAAACATCAAAAAGAATCTCAACAGTAGTGATTAGTATGGAAAACAAATGGCCATGATTATAGGAGTAGTACATATATAGTAGAAAAAAAAATGGTGCTGATGTAATAAAATATGAGTGTTATGCACTCAATGATGAGTGAGTTTTTTTTTAAAAGTGAATTTAAAAAGCTTGTTGGATCCGAATTTAACATATAAAAAGTGATAAAAAAGCATAAAAAGAATTTTTTATTTGTTATTTGTAAAATATGTTAGATTATTTTATAATTTAAGTGTGGCTCATGTAATTAAAAGGTTGGTTTTAAATTAAATATGATATAGTATGATAGTTATTGAACTTTAAAAGGATATTAAAATCAGATAGTGTTATTAATTATCCCTTCCATTCTTCCTTCTATAAATAGAATGCACAACGCACGTATGTTTTACGGTTGACAGTTCTTATCCATCAAAGAACTCAGTAAAGCAGAAGGAAAGTGGGATCAAAATTCTGAACGGATTAAAATAATGGATCAAGGTACGCTTCCGATTAATGCTTTTATTATAATTGTTTTCTATCAAATAATCTTCTAGGCAAGTAATTGATCTTAGTGATCTAATAGTCTAATAATTGGTATTAGAGTCAGGTTTTGCCCTAGAATTATTTGAATTTAATAATAAAAAATTATTATTATGATAGTTTTCTATGTATGGTAATTTTCTTGAATTCCACCGAATTTATTTGGATCAAGGCTATAAATAGAGTAATTGTGCTTAAGGAACACCTTTGATATCTGCATTGAAGGCAGTGCTTGGATTGCCCATTCTGGTGTTTTTTGAGCCAATTATTACTGGTTTTAGTTTAAAAAAAAATTATAAGATGGCACGACGAAAGATAAGGTCAAAGCTCCGCCGGAGCC
>CAOJBK014082250.1:0-11852 GCA_948294925.1 Codiaeum variegatum | reverse complement strand
CCTTTGGGTTTCACTCTTTTTTTCATATTTATCATGGTGTGGATTGGAATTTTCTTGTTGATATTCATATCCATTCTTTTTTTTTAATTATTATTATCAATATTACTATGATTTATTTTGTCAGTATATATATATATATATATATATATAATTGGTCGATGTTCAAATTTCTTATTTGTTCGCATTTCTTGTTTTACGTGTTGTTGTACGATTCCTATTCCTATCACTTTTCTTTTCTCTACTTTTCCTATTTGAAATCTAAAACTCCTTTGGCCTTTTCTCTAAGGACGAACTTTTGATATTTTAATGTTGTGATACCACCTTTGTCACATCCCATTTTCTTATAATATCATGGTCTAAGGGTTTGGGATGATATCCTCTTCAGAAGAGATGATATCCTCTCTAATCTCACTAAGCTTTACTTGATCCATAGTCTTTACTTTTTCTAACTATTCCATCACTTGAATCAAGTCAATCTTTTTTTTTTAATCTTGAGTCTCCTAAGTTGACCGCTCTGCTTCTATGTGCTCCATCTCAATCTCTTTGCCACTGTTTGTTTCCTCCTCCTCATATTCTTTTGCAATTTGCTTCTTCTTCTCCACATCAACTTTGATCCCAGCCTTCTTTTTTTCTAGTTTTCCTTCCTTAATTTAATTCCTTGTGGCTTCTTAATGCTTTTTTCTTCTCTTCCTTCTCAAGTTTCTCTTCTTTCACAAAATTTTTCCATTTTTGTTCCATCTTTTTCAGATTCTCTTCAGGATTGAAAGAGATAGCCTTGAGTGTAGCTTCACCCAAAATGTTAGAGTTTTTCTGAAACACTCCACTTTCAATAGGAATTACAAAATGTCTTAGAATCTTTGTAAGCTGAACAAATATGGCATTCCAATAGGGGTTTTCACATTGCACATTGTATTGAACATGAACACAGATAGGTTTAACTTGATCTTCTTGTTGATATGTGAGAGGCCTCGGCCTCTCGTGGGCCGCCTGCACGCTCCTTGAGCCTCTCGCTTCAAGAAAACCGACCGCGTGGGGTTAGATTGCGCATTGGCCGCGATTGGCAAGTCTCATTGTGGAGAACCCCTTGTGGTCCCATTAGGAACATTGTGTGCTGTGAGTCGCCACTTAATACTTTAGAAAAAAATTAGTTGTTTTTAAGGCAAAAGAAACCATTTGACTCCATAAAAATGCCATTTAACCCAATTTTGCTAAAAATGAGCATTGAACCAAATGATGGATTTAGGGACTTGTGATTGATACAAAGTATTGATTTTTAGAAAATAAGTTCATTTTTCAAACAATATTGGCTTAAAATATCATATGGTTTTAGTTAAAAACATTTTCATGTATGCATGGAAGTAATATTGTGATGGATGAATGATTATGGCCTAATGATGCATGAACATGTCATAATATGCATGACAAAAATAAGAAAAATGATAAAATAAAACTAAACAGGGGTCCCTCCTCTAGCCTAAAAAGAGTACTAGGGAAGGCATATATCCCTAATAACAGTTTAAAAAAATAAAAAATAATAGCATAAATTAAATACAAAATAAAAAAATAAAGAAAATAAAGGGAATCCCTCCTCTAGCCATAAGGCGTAGGAAGGGCACACATTCCCCAATAACAACGACTATAAAGAAATGACATAATAACAATAAAAATACAAGTAATAAAGATAAAATAAAATGGAGGAAAGGAAAATAGAAACAAAAACAAAAAGGAGGAAAAATAATTTTGGAGTTGTAACTCGATAGGGTTTGTCAGTGTATCACGTGTAATTAGAATCAAACCCTATACGATCTACCTTCTTGCGAAGGGTTGGGGTTTTTTTGAAACAGTGGGTTGGTTAGTGTTTGTTCAAGAGCTAATCCAATTTTAAATTTGGAGGATTAACCAAATTGGTTTTTAATAAATTTAGTTTTTGATTAAAAGAAAATGATTTGGAAAATATGTGAAGTACATAAGTCAGTTTTTAGGGGTTTAATTGAAATGAAACAAAATAGTATTATCGTTTATGGAAAAACTACCATTTCGTGCGCTCGTGTGCTCATTTCGTAGTCCCAATCCAGTCTAACTCGGTACGATTTTTTAGACTTTCTAGGTTTAGTTTTTTAGACTTTCTAGGTCCGTTTTGGGATCAATTTGAGTATGGTTTGAGTCTGTAGGCTTGTATTCACGGGCCAGATTTAATGATGTAAAAATATGGGTTCATAGCTGCCTCCCCTTAGTAGATTCATTTTAAGTAAAAGGTAGATCTGATAAGTGTGAATGCATTAATGGCGTGGGACCCAAGAATTTGCCTATTTAAGGGCTTGAGAAGAAGTCACATTTCACAACTCATTCTCTACTTCTTCTTCCTTTCTCTTTCTCAGCCAAATATTTTTTGAATAATACTAGCTTCAGTGACTCTTGTGTAGTTTGTTTGCGGAGTTAGCTGCTGCTACTACCGAGATTATTATCGATCCATTCAGTTTTAACAACGCCGATACAATAGATGTTTCTAGTTTATTTCCTAATGATCTTCCCTTGATAGAGGATATTGAGCCTTTGATAGTTTCAAACCCCTATCTCTTATGGAATAAGCAAGAGAGCTGCAGTTGTCGTAGCGGTGCTTATTTTTTTTATCTCTCTCTATTTCATGCACTCTTTTTTTGTGATTTTATTATTTTTTATGCACTCTATTTTCTTTTGAGCAAAAATAAAGGAAATAGAAACGATAGAAATTTTACTTTTAGGACGCCTATCACAATCAATGGGGTGGTAGGTTCAAGCTATCTAAGGTGCCGAATTTTCTAAATCGTTACTTAGATGTGCGTTCTAGTATCGCTCCAACTCATCTGTCTAGTTGGATGAGTTTGGATATTGATTGTTCCCCTGATAGGAACCTTGTCTTTACACTGGCTGAGAGGTGGTGGCAGACCACTAATACATTTCATTTGCCTGTTGGTGAGATGACTATGACTCTTTTTGAGTGGTATTTCCTTACATGCATGTAGTTTGAGTCTGAGTTTATTGTATTTGATGCTAGTGTGCTACCCCATCATTCTCTAGTTACTCTTTTTGGTGAGAAACCTCCTTGCAATACTAAAGGGATGGTTTCCAAATCTTGGTTGCAATACTAAAGGGATCGACCCGATCTCCTACTCTGTTGATTAATGTGCTAGAGTGTATTTGTTGATCATATTTTCTACCCTTTTTCTATACAATGAGAAGGGCCATGTTGATCTAAAAGTGATGGCCTTACTAGAAGACTTGAGTCTTATCGGTCAGTATAACTAGGGTGGTGCTGCTTTGGCTACAGCTTACAAGGCAATGGGTATGCTGTCGAAGAGTGATGGAATAGGCATCCATGCGACCATGATAGTTTGGGAGGTCACTATTTCCTCCTTTTTTTTTCTTATTTTTCTTTAGCATTGCCAATAGATCTTGCTAATTTTTCTTATCTTTTGTAGCTTTGGGCCTTTGCGTACATTCCTGCTCTTTCCCCTGGGACCATTACTAGAGACAAGATTCAACACCCGATGGGGAGGATGTGATGGGACCCCACGCTAGCCTTTCCTTTTCTTATTACAGAGACATTTTTGCCACGGTTATCAACGTATGATCTGAATAGCTTCACCTTATATCTTGTCATAGATGTTTTATAGTTGATTATCTTTTCAGGTGATATAGGCACCTTTCAACTAAGGTTCTTGGTAGATGTTTCCCCCTTAGCTCTGGGTCTTTTCACTACTAACAGGCAGATTATTTTGGGAACCTCTAAGATTATGGAGTTTTACCTAGGTAAGTAGGTCATGGCCTAGACGACTTTAAAAGTGGCAGTACCAGTTGATCCTCCCACAATTATGAGGAATCCTATGGAGGTGATCTACTACGAGTTTTAGAGAGTCGGGAAGCTTAGAGGGGAGTTCATTATTCCTGACTCTTACACAGGGTTCATTGCCACTTGGTTGATGACTGGTAGCCCTTCACTTTTTGAAGGTCCGGGCCATGTTCCGATGTTCTCTGCCACCCCTGCTCCAAGGCATAGATCTCATGGCTAAGCCAGTCGGTCCTCTGTATGAGGCATTCCCAATATCATCTCAGTTTCTTTGAGGATGGGTGCTTCTATGCCCTCCATTCCTTCTAGCACGAGTTAGCCTCAGGGACTTCTCCCCTATTTCTCTGATCATGTCTCCTATGTCGAAGCAGATGCTGCGATTAGGTACCACTTTGTCGGTACCTAGAATCCGTCTGGCATGGTGCGATTTGATATGAGCACTACCGCCGGTGAGTTCTTTTGGCTCTTCTTTTATGATTTTTCCTTTAGTATTCTGACATTTGTTTTCTTGCAGGTGTCCGGTGAGATATAAGGTTGAGGACATGATGCTTATATTCAGACTCTATTTTCTTTAAAGCTCCACACTATTTGCCTTGAGTGTTTCTGAGATGGAGAGAGCCTTGTGCGGTCAGGAAGTTCATTCCTCATGATGGTGATGGTGGAGTGGCAGCTAATGATGCGGAGTCATCAGAGGATGATAATGATGTATAAGATGTATACATTAGACTTAGTATGGCCCCATTGTGGACTTTTAGTAAAAACTTGTTGTTATATTTTTTGAACCTTGTTATGAATTTATGAAAAATTTTAGTTTTAGTCGCGAATTTTCATTTTAGAAAGTAATTTTATCCAAGAATCAAATTTTTAAAAGTAATTTTTCGGGCGAAAACCATGAAAAATTGAATCGGGTCGGGTCAGAACTGAGTGTCGCAATGAGCAGGAACGACACGTGGGACGGAATGCGTGCTTGAGCATTGATGCATGCACTTGAGCATTGGCACACACTCCTAGCTCTTGGCACATACGCACGGTTCTTGGCATGTGCACCGGGAGTCTAGTGAGTGTGTTCGGCCTTCTAAACTCTATTTTGCCTCAATTTTTATGCCACTATTTTTTACCATACAAAAAATTATTTTTATTCAGAAAATCTCAAGAAAACACATTACTGGTTTTTATAGAAAACTCAGGTTCTTTCTGTTTTTGCCTCACCAATGGAACCATACTTCAGTCATATGATGTATGGTTGGTGCAAAAGCTTAACCTAGGTGAAATGGATCAACCTCGGGAAATATGGTATGCTTTGCCAACACTCAAAGGTGTCAAAATTGATTGGACTTTTCTGAATGCTTGTATCAGGTTTTGGGATCCGGTCGACCATGTTTTTCAATTCTGGGCTAGTATGGACAAGATGTGTCTGACTTTTGAGGAATTTTTTCCCTTGTTTGGTTCTGAATCTAAGGCTGATCTGGCTGTTCCAGTTGAGAAAGTTGGCTATTTTAATTCTTTCAAGACGCTTTTGGATTGGAGTACAGAGGAAGCTTTTTCCATGGTGAAGGATGATTTTGTTAATCTTCAAGTCGTGGCTGATATGTTTTAGGATGATTCTAATGATCCAGTTTGGATGGCTAAAAGGCTGAAGGCCTAAGCATTCTATTTGGCAGCTGTGTATATTTTTGTGGGCTCAATTGGATGTGGTGATGCATAGGTGGCTGAGCTGATACCCCAGATGGGAGAAGGGAAATCTATAGCTGGTTTGATTTTGGAAGAGATGCTATTGAGCCTTGATCGTCATTGTAGTTCAAGAGAGCTTTAGATAATTAGTCTAATTTTACTTAGAGATTTTCATTACTTTTCTGTTTCAGCATTTATGAGATTGTTTTGACCCTTAAGATTTTCTCTTAGAGTTGGTTGGGAGACCATATCAAAATTTTTCCTAGGCCTAAAAAAGGGACTATCTTGCATCTTGGTATCAAACAAGGAAGATATCCATCAGTTTTTCCACTGAGAAAGATTGGATTAGCTGGCTAATGGAATTGAGTCCTTTAGATTTTCTTTGGAGACCCGATTAGTACAGACTCAAGCATTTCATGGCAAGGAGCCCGAGATTCAAGCACATGTATCTGTTTGGTTTAAAGGAAGTAACATGGTATCTGGCTTCTAGATTTCTTCGTCATATAGGGCATAATTAAATTGTGCCCACAGATAGTGTTCTTTTTGAAGTAATTATTGTGAATGCTTGATTGGCTAAGGCAATCTTTAAGGGATGGGTTCATGATTTCAAGATTTTAGCCCCAAGTGACAATTATGGTAAGCTTCCAGAGTACTTAGACTGGTGGATCGAGACATTCTTGCCAAAGGAGAAGGCGAAGCATTATATTTTTTGATTGAGATCAAAGAATGAGTCTAAGTCTAGACTAGGCTTTTAGCAAATAAGTCTTTTTAGTTTTTTTTGGTTTTTGGTTTCTTTTTTTACTCTCCTACGCATATTTTTTTGGATGTTTCGAAAGATGAATAAGACCTCGATAAAATGTATTTTATTTTTCATTAAGCTCTTATTTTTTCCTAAGATTCCCTTTCAGGTTTATAACTTAGTGAGCTATCTTTATTGTTGCTTAGAGCACCTTTTCGGTTTTCAGTCTTGCAGGTTGTTCCCTAAATTTTTCCTAAGCCATCCACTTGGGTTTTTAGCTTAATGGGTTTCATTCTTTTTTGTGATTTTATTTGTTTATTTTTTTTATTTTATTTTGCATGCAATGTTAGAGAGCCCAAATGAGATGAAAATTTGAATTTTATTGAATGCTTTGGACTGTACCAATGAGGGTTGCCTATGTATCTCCTTGCAACAAATATTTGACAATGAAGAACATAATAATTTTTTAAGAATAAGATCAACATAGTTCTTGTTGCAGTAATATGATGCAAAATGCATGCTCATGCAATAAGAGCGCTAGATGTAGTGCTTCTTGAGTTGATCGAGGTTGCTTAGATGACTGATTTCATTGGTGTGGATGTCCATCAAGATGAACCTTCACTTGACATGATTTTCTTGATGATAAAAGGCCCACACCAGGGAGGTTTGAATTTTCCACGAGCGTCTTGTATGAGTTATCTGATTTCTTTTCAAAGCAGGTCACCTTATCGTAGTTTGTTGTCCTTGATCCTTTTGTTGAAATACGTTGCAAGTCTCAGTTGATAATTCAGGTAAAAAGCACTAATGATCACTAACCTTTATTTGTTTTTCCATTTTGATCATTAACCTTTGATTTTTATCATTTCAATAATGAATTTTCTATTTAATTGCATCAACAGGTCACTAGGAGCTTTCATAGTCGCAAATCTAACATGGCATGCTTATCAAATCAATACATGTCATGCCACATGCCTTGACACGTCATCTCCTGGTCGACACGTGTCATGCGACATCAGATTTTTTACCATGAAACATTCTGGTGACCTGCCAATGTAATAAAATAGAAGGTTAGTGATTAAAATTAAAAAAATATATATCAAAGGTTAGTGATCAAAATGGAAAGCAAGCAAATGTTAGTGATCATTGGTACTTTTCACCCTTGATAAGTATGAGTCTAATGAAGGGATTTTAACATTTTCTCATTGATCAGGTTGAGTTGGTCATAATAGGCTTGTTGCCAATCCAATTTAAAGATCTGAGCCTCATGGAGAACCTTTGCTAATTGGATTTCCAATATTATGGGTAATACTACTTCCATTCCATAGACCAATGAGGAACGTGTGGATTTGGTAGCCGTATTGAATGACGTTCTATACCAAATGAGGGAATTTGGCTAGTGTAGGTGCCAACCTTTGTGATTACCAATCATTTTCTGTAAGATGTTCTTGAATGGTTTTTTAGCAGCCTCAACTGCCCCATTAGTTTGGGATCTGTAAGGAGACGACCTGTGATGTTGTATCTTTTCCTTCTTCAGGAGGACAACTACCTCTTTCTAAAAGTGTGAGCCATTGTCTTAGATGATTTCAAATGGAACACGATACCTTACGATGATGTTTGTTTTGATGAACTGAGCCACTCTTTTTGAGTCAATGACTTAGTAATGCGTAGCCTCCACCCATTTGATGAAATAGTTAATAGCCACCAGGAAGTATTCATGGCCAGTATAGGAATTTGGTGTGATCTTGATAATGACATAGATACAACGAAGGGCCAAGGAGTTGTGATTGAATTAAGTAGTGAAGGAAGAAGATTTTTAAGCTAGGCATAAATCTGACACTTGTGGTATTTTGAACAAATTGTGCATAGTCTTTGTTCATTGTGAGCCAATAATAGTATTGGTTTATGATTTTGAGTGATAATGCCCATGAATTCATGTGGGTACCTTCTTCTGAAGGGAGAAAACGAGTCGTCCAAAGGAAGTAGAAGAACGAAAATCCGGAATGAGTAGATTTTTTGATATCAAAACTTTTGTAAAATAAGTTTCCATGTTAAAACTCTTTTAACATGGATGATTTAATTATTTATTAAGCTATTTGATGAAGATCTAAACCTAGATTTGGACCCATAATCTCAATCAAGGAATCTTTAGCCAATTATTATGCAAAACACAATTATAACTTAAAAGGGTGTTGTAGTATCAAATACATTAACTCCCTCCTTCATTAAGCTCCACAATTACGAAGCCTCTAGGTCAACTCACACCAAAGGTTTCCTAAGGCTTATGTCTCTTTCCTTTTCAAGAATCTTGAACCTTCTCTCTTGGTTATCCAAATGTTGGGTTCTTGCTCCTTTGTTGAGAACGTGAGACTCTTAGGGATTCTTGGACCAAGACTCTCCACACACTCCTTCACAAGGTTATAGAAGAAGAGTTTATGGATGAAGAACTCTTCTTCAAAGATAAACTCTCACTCTCTACAAAATGGTGTGGTATTTGGAACTTTCTCTCTATACAACTCAAGTTTCTCTCTCTAACTCTTAGGAGAAAAGCTCAAGGTTATAGATGATGAATAGTGCTAGATTTCTTATCTCTCATTACAAAAAGATGAAGAGATCCACTATTTATAACCTTAACTCTTCTAGCTATTCTTCCTTAAATTAAGGAAGAGTTAGTGGAAAGAAGGGTTACCTATGTTAATATCCAATTGATCATTTGACTAGTCAATTAGTTAATTAATCAACTATATTAGCATAAATAATTAGTAGGCATCACTTTAGCCAATAATTAATCACATCCCATGTAGATTAGTTGTTATTAACCTTAGTCCATATCAATTTAGTCATATCCATTTGTATCTCATACAAATTATGACATAATTGAATTAATCCCTTTATAAATTAGACTTCAAGATATGTTAGCATCTTTATAAATTTAATTACAAGTCTAATTCAATCATCATTAATAATTAATTAATCTTTTTAATCAATTATCAATATGATTTAATTCCAGGCCATGGGAATAACTTTATGGTGTGTGACTTACTTGGTTCATGTTCTAATTAGTAATGTGATAAGGAAAACTCTTTTCCTCCAACCAAGTATGTAATCCATAATCCATACTTAATCCCATAAGTCATGAGTGACGTCTAGCATAACATATCATGACTACCTAATTTGAAATGAATGTTGGCGATTGAATCCTTGACATTGCATGACCTGTTAATCACAATTACCATGCACTCAAATCCCTTCATTACGGATTCCCGATCTTAGCTAGGGTCATGGAATAGTCAAACCATATACTCTAAATCATATGACTCCTATCCGGTTCTAATTCTTGATAAGCCGATTCTTATTAGAAACTCTTTAAAGTGAATCTTTACTTTGTCTAAGGATTTGTGAATAGAGAATAACTAGAAGTCATAGGATTCATTCCTTTTTTACTCAAGTTAATGAATCCTTTCTTATAGATCACTTATCTTAACATACCACTGATTATGGCCACTACATGCCATATACCAATACTTAGATAGCATCAATATGTAAGCAGTAACAAACCATAGCCACCAATATGTTAGATAACATGTCACCTCAAGTCTAAGGATTATATGCACAAGTATGATCTAGATGGTCAGAAAATTGACTCATTGATAAAACTCATATGTGTATCATCTAATGTCACTATTTGACTCACTCATCTCATGAGTGTCCACATGTTGTCATGACATTAAATGTCTATAGTATGAGACTTACTACCTCTATACCAACAAGTATCTCGTACTTGTCATGGATGACAATAGAGGTGATAGTCTCTCTGGATTAATGATGTTCCTACCAATAATCCTATGACCATAAACTTACTTTAAAGTATATGACAAAAAGAATATGTCTCCATATTCCTATACTCTTTAAGAATAGATTCTCTTACTTATTACTTAAGAAACATATATATGCCATATAATAAATTGAAGGTAATCATTTAAAAGAAAACATATATATTAAATGTCAATGTTGGATTAAAATTACAAATATATATACAAAGTATAAGCTTTAGGGCATACAACCGTAACGACCTCGCCTCCATGGACTTGTTCCATGATTCTATCAGCTTCTTCCTCGAAAACAAGCCATAGGTGAATGCCATTCCATATTTTCTTGTAAAGGACGTCTCCTCTAGGGATATAACTTCCGTCTAGTTATCTTAGGGTTCTCTTTTTTGATTTAGAGGTCCCTTTAGGATAGAGTCCTTTTACAAGGTAATTATAGATGTCCCAGTACTAAGGTTGTGTTCAACTTCTTAAATATTCATGCAGTGGGATTGACAGCTCGGTTCAGGCTTAATACTTATGGAAATAGGATGAATAAGGAACCCATCATGTATTTCTATCATTAATGTGAGAGTTGCCAGCACATCAAAAATTATGTTTTATGTTCTTTGCAAGTAGTGAAAAGACAAGGCATTAAAGCTAGCTTCCATTTCTTTGAGTCACTTATCATAAGGAACCAACCACTCCTCTCTGATTTTCCATCTTCCCAATTCTTGAGAAACTATGACGTTGAAATCTCTATATACTTCTGAATTCTTAATACCAATCTGATTAGCTGATTCCAATCCAAAAATACAAGCTTCATACTCAGCTTCATTATTTGTTACTCAAAATCTAGTTTGATTGCAAAAGGTAAGCTTTCATTAGTAGGTGTAAGGAACATCATTCTAGTGCCATATCCTTTATTATTGGGTGCTCCATCAAAGAAGAGTTTCCATGTTTGATTTTGAATGAGTAGAATGTCCTTATTAGGGAATTTAGATTCTTCTTAATGATCATCTGTTGGGGCAAAGAATGACATTACCCTTGATAGCTTTCCTTTGAAAATATTTAAGATCGTAAACTGCCATCCATCTAGCCATCTTACTGTTAAGTACATGTTTTTCCATGAGGTATTTGAGTGGAATTTTGTTGGGGAGGACATGTGTGGTGTATGTCCCTATATATTGTCTTAGTTTGATACATACCCATACCAGAACTAGACAAAGCTTCTCAATGTGACTATATTTGAGCTCATGTGTTAGCATTCTCTTGCCCAAATAGTAGATGGCATGTTCTTTGTGGGATTCTGGAGCATTTTGTACTAGCATAGCACCCATGACTTCATTAGTGACTGTGAGGTAGAGTAATAGTGGTTTACCGAGCCTAGGAGGTTATAGAACTGGTTGATTCAGGAGATATTTGTTGACCTATTCAGAGGCTTCTTTTCATTCCTTGTTCCATTGCTTAGAGGAATTCTTCTTCAGTAGATGGAATATGGGACCACAAGTTTCAGCCAATTGATGAATAAAATGGTTGTTGTATTTTAGGTGACCTAGAAACCCTCTTATCTCTTTTTATGAATAAAATGGTTGTTGTATTTTAGGTGACCTAGAAACCCTCTTATCTCTTTTTTTGTCTTAAGAAGTGGCATGTCATGAATTTCTTTAGATTTGGCAAGATTGACCTCGATTCCCTTATTACATACCATGTGACTGAGGAATACTCTGGATGAGGCTCCGAATATGCATTTGGCTAGGTTAAGTTTGAGATTGTACTGTTGAAGTCTAAGGAAGAACTTCTCCAGTACTTG
>CAOJBK014080502.1:0-14144 GCA_948294925.1 Codiaeum variegatum | reverse complement strand
GTTAAATCTAACTTATTTGAATTTTTAAATATCATTCACATTGTGTTTGGTTCAATTCCATAGAGGAATTCATTTGTAAATAAATTTTTGTGAAATTAGATTAGTTTTGACTAATTTTATGGATTTAATAAATTAGGATTTCAAATGAAATTTCATTTATACCAAAAAATTTTAGTATTTATGATGTAATTAGTGACACATTTTATTTGGTCAATAAATTAGTGACGCAATATTTTGGTCAGAAAATAGTCGGTAAATTGCCGACTCATATTTTGGTCAAAAACGGATTGGTAAATTACTGACGCGTTTTTTGGTCGGTAATTAATGAAAAATATTACCGACCCAATATTTATTTTATCGACCAAAAAAATGCGTCGGTAATTACAGACGCATTTTTTTGGTCGGTAATGGGTCGGTAATTAGTTAAAAATATTACCGACCCAATATTAAATATTACCGACCAAAAAATGTGTCAGTAATTACTGACCCAATTAATTTGGTCGGTAATATTTAATTTTTTGATGGAAGAAATACTAGCCCAATTTTTGGGTTAGTAAATTAAATTCTGGAGTCGGTAACACTGTTTACTGACCTTAGAAAATTTTTTTTTGACCCAAAAATTGGGTTAGAAATTTTTTTTTTGTAGTGCATTGTGATGAGACTGGACATTGGAAGAGAAATTGTCCAAGGTTCTTGGAGTCCCTTAAGGGCAAGAATATGAAGAGAAAGAAAAAGAGTAAGTCTTATGAAGCATCTTTTAATTGTTCTATTTCTTATTATAGTTCTATTGTACCATATAGTTCAACAATTGCTTAGATACTTGATAGAGGTGTAAGTTCTCACATTTGTACTTCTATGCAGGTAATGTCAAGTAAAAAGAGCTTGGATAAGGGAAAAGTGGTCTTAAAGATAGGCAATGGTGCAAGTGTTACAGCCAAAGCCATTGAGACTATTTCCATTGATTTAGTTGATCATATTTTGTTATTGAAATACATCTTATATCTATCTAATGCTTTCATGAACATTATTTATGTAAATTATTTAACTAACTTTGGTTATGAACTTTTATTTAAGAAATATGTTTGTGAAATATATTTTGAAAATAGAATTATTGGCATGGGATATGTATTGGATGGTCTTTATTATCTAGATAATGGCAATAACTAAATTTATCCAAGCACAACTCATATTAATGCCATGATTAAATCCAACTCTAATTCAAAATTAATTTGGCATCTTAGACTTGGACATATATCCAAGGAGAGGATTCTAAAGTTGGAGATTCCTAGACCAAATGGGAAGTGAACCTACTCCAACAAGTGAGTCTTGTCTCCATGGAAAGATGACTAGGTATACCTTTGTTGGACAAAGAGAAAGAGCCAAAGAAATTTTAGAAATCATACATAGTGATGTATGTGGACCATTTCCCCAAATGGTTAGAAGAGGATATTTATATTTCATCACATTCATTGATGATTTTTCGAGGTTAGGGTATGTGTATTTGATGAAACATATACATGACTCATTTGAAAAGTTAAAAGAATTCATGCAAGAAGTTGAGAAATAAACTGGAAAAAGTATTAAGACTCTTCGATCAGATTGAGGAGGCAAGTACTTAAGTGCAGAGTTTAATAACTTCTTGAATGTCCATGGCATAATATCGCAGTTGACTACTCCCGGTATGCCACAGTTAAATGATGTTTCCAAAAGGAGAAATCATACCCTATTGGATATGGTGTGATCCATGATGAGCTATACTGATCACCCTATCTCTTTATGGGGATATGCACTTGAGATAACTTTTTACATTGTCCCATCCAAATATGTTCCAACCACACCACATGAGATATGGTATGGTAGAAAGCAAAGTCTTAAGCATATTAAGATTTGGGGTGTCCAGCATACATTAAAAGATTGAGAACATAGAAATTGGAAGAAAGGTCTATTAAAGGAAGATTTGTTGGATATCCTAAAGGTGGTTTAGGATACTGTTTTTATCTTCCCACTGAACAAACAATTGCTGTTAGCTAGGATGTCATATTTCTTGAGAAAAAGTTTCTTAAAAAGGTGGCAAAGGAAGGGAGATAATCTTGGATGAAGTTTCATATGAAGAAATCTAACAAAATGGTCAAATGGAAATTGATCAACCCCATGAGCTTAATCCGATTGATAATGTATCCGCATAAATAACTTGGAGATCTAGTAGAGTATCTCATCCTCCAGAGAGATACAAACTTGTTCATGGGAGTGTACAAGGATTGTCCATTCATGAAAAAGTTGATCAAGTTGTTGATCCTACTACTTATGAGGAAGCTATATCATATATAAATTCTTCTAAATAGCTATAGGCTATGAAAGCTGAAATGGATTCCATGTATGCTAACCAAGTCTAGAAACTTGTGGATCCACCTGAGGGTATTTTACCCATAGGAAACAAATGGGTCTTCAAGCGAAAGATGGTGCAAATGGAAGCATGAAAACATTTAAGGCAAGGCTTGTAGCGAAAGAGTTTCGCCAAAGAGAAGGTTGACTATGAGGAAACCTTTTCTCTAGTAGCCCTACTTAAATTTATTAGGATTTTACTAGCTATAGCAGCACACTACGATTATGAGGTTTGGAAAACTGGATGTCAAAGTCGATTTTCTAAATGAAAGTATTGAGTAAAACATTTTCATGGAACAACCTAAAGGTTTTGAACCTAAGGATCGGTTCAAAGTGTGCAAGCTTAAGAAATCCATTTATGGTCTTATGCAAGTTTCGAGGAGTTAGAATTGTTATTTTGATGAGGAAATCAAATTGTTTGATTTCATAAAAAATAAAGATGAACCATATGTGTATAAGAAGGTCAGTGGGAGCACACTTACGTTTCTTGTACTCTATGTGGATGACATATTGTTGACCATAAATGACATTGGAATGCTCACAATTGTGAAACTATGGTTATCCTCAAACTTCTCCATGAAATAATTAGGAGAATCCACTTATGTTGTTGGTATTCACATCTATAGAGATAGATCAAAAATAATGTTAGGGCTATCCCAAGTCAGTACTTGGAAAGGGTGTTAAAGATATTCAACATGCTAGATTCCAAGAATGGATTGTTACCTGTACAACATGATATCCACCTTTCTAAGAATATGTCCCTAAAGACACTTGAGGAAATAAAAAATATGGCTAAAGTTCCATATGCTTCGACAATTGGAAGCTATATATGCTATGTTGTGTACTAGGCTAGATATTGTGTATGCTATTAGTGTGACGAGCAGGTTTCAATCCAATTCAGGATTAAATCACTGTACTATAGTCAAAGGTATCCTTAAGTACTTGAAAAGGACTTGGGATTTAGTTTTGACTTATAGAGGAGGTGACTTGAGGATAAATGATTTTACAAATTTTGATTTTCAGTCGGATGTGGATGATAGAAAGTCTATCTTAAGATTTACTTTCACTTATAATGGAGGAGAAGTTTGCTGAAAGAGTTCCAAGTAATTAACCACTGCAGAATTCACTATAGAAGCCGAGTACATTGCTACATCATATGCTATAAAGGAAGCTGTTTGGATTCAGAAGTTCGTAATAGAACTAGATGTGGTTCCTTCCATTCAGTCATCGATCTCTCCCTTCTACAACAACAATGGAGCCATTTCTTAGGCAAAGGAACTCAGGTCTCACAAGAAATCAAAACACATTGAAAGGTACTATCATATTATCAGAGAGATCATTTGGAGAGGCAATGTAGCCATGTAGAAAATAGCATCGGTAGAAAACACAGCAGATCCCTTGACCAAGACTACGAGTAAAAAACAATTAGATTTTCATCTTGAGAAGATGGGTCTTAGGTACTGTAGCAACTGTCTCTAGATTAGCTCTAGTGCAAATGGGAGATTGTTAGGATTAAATGCCCTAGAGCTTATATATTATATATGTTTGTAATTAAAATCCCTTTATGGCAATTTAATAAATATACTTCGTTTAATGAATTCAATCGTTTTAGTGTTAAATGTATATATATTCCTTAAGTCTTAAGTAAGAAAATATATTCTCAAAGAGTTTGAGAATATGAGAGAAATATTCTCTTTTCCATAAACTTTAAAGTGTGTACATTGTAATAGGATTATTGATAGGAATGCTATTAATCCGGAAGACCATTACTTATGTTGTCATCCATGACAAATATGAGATACTTATTGGTATGGGGGTAGTAAGTCTCATGCTGCAGACATGTGATGTCGTGACAATACGTGGACATACTCATGTGATAAGCAAGTTGAACAGTGATGTTAGATGATAAATACATGGATTTTATCCAATAGTCAATATCTTATCATCTAGATCATATTGTGCATATATTCCTTAAACTTGAGGTGGCATATTATCTGACATATTAGTGGCTATAGTTTGTTATTGCTTACATACTGATGCTATCCAAGTATTGGTATATGGAATGTGGTGGCAATAATTAGTAATATGTTTAGGTAAATGATCTCTAAGAACCGATTCATTAACTTGGATAAATAATGAAGGAATCCTATGACTTCTAGTTCTTCTTGATATTTAAATCCTTGGCCAAGGTAGTTAAATTTCACTAGAAAGAGTTTTTAGTAGGAATCGATTAATCGAGAACTTGAATTGGATAGAAGTCATAAGATTTAGCTTATAGGGTTTGACTATTTCATGACCCTAGGTAAGATTGGAAATTTGTAATAAAGGGATAAGAATGCATCGTAATTATGATTGAGATGTCCATACAATGTCAATGATATGATTGTCGACATTCATTTCTAATTAGGTAGTCGTGATATGTTATGCTAGGCGTCACTCATGACTTATGAGACTAAGTATGGAATAGGATTGTACACTTAGAAGAAAGAAAAGAGTTTTCTTTATCCCATTGCTAATAAGAATATGAACCTAGTAAGTCACACACCATAAAATTATTCCCATAGCTTGGAATTAAATTATATTAATAATTAATTAAAGACTTTAATTAATTATTAATGATAATTGAATTAAACTTATAATTGAATTTACAAAGACCTTAGCATGAAGTTTAATTCACAAATGGATTATTTCAATTAAGTCATAATTTGTATGAGATACAAATAAGCAAGATTAATTGAAATGGTTTTGGACAAATAAAACAATTAGGCTTAATCAGGAGATGATTAACCTAATCCACATTAATTGTGATAAATTAGGTTTAAGAGAGTTCCTACTAATTATACCTTAAGTTTTATTGACTAATTACCTAGTCAAATGGTCAATTGGTCAAATAGACACAATTCCTATTCTCTTCCTAAATTAAGGAAAAGTGAGAATATGTTATGGGTATAAGAGCTTTTAGGCTCTAATCTTTTCCCTAAGTGAATTTGGAAGGATAACTACTTATCTTCTTCTTCACTTATCTTCTCTAAGAGTTTGAGAGAGAGAGTCTAAGAGTTATAGAGAGAAAACTAAAGCACACAAATTAGAGAGATAAGATTTGGTTTTGAAGAAGAGCTCTTCAATAACAAACTCTTCTTCTTTTCCTTATTGTAAGATAAGTGTGGAGTTTCAAGTCCAAAACAAATCCTTCATTCTCAAGGTCTCAAGTGGAGGAGCAAGAACTAATTTTGGGTAACCAAAGAGAGAAGGTTCAAGCTTCTTAGAAGAGGCAAGGAGAAACAAGCTATTGAGAGAACTTGGTGTGTATCAAGTTAGAGGCTTCACACTTGGAAAGCTAAATGAAGGAGGAAATTGAGGTATTTATTGCTTCTAAACCTTCTTGGTTATATGTGTTTTGCACATAAATTGGTTATTAATTTTTGGTTGAAGTTATAGGTTAAAACCTAGGTTTAGGCATTTATGATATGAAGGAGTTTGATAAATGACTAAAGCATCTATGTTAAAAGAGTTTTAACATAGAACAAGTTTTTCAAAAGTTTTAAAATCAAACATATGAACTTTCGATTTTTTACTTTCCTTGCGCGACTCCGTAACTTCTTTCACTGACTGATCAAAATTGTTCTAAGTAGGATTACTAGGACTCACACAATCAATTGCCACATCATTAGAAGAGATCGATAAGGATGTATGTCATTATATGGGAAGAGAATAAAAATTTAGATTCAAGTTTTTAAAAGATGCCTTACTTTTTTGAGTAAAAAGCACTTGTAATCACTAAACTTTATACACTTTTTTCATTTTAATAACTAATCTTTAATTTTTTTTTCAATTTGATTACTAACCTTCTATTTTGTTTGCACTAACATGTCACATATACTTTTTTGACACCAGAATCCTACGTGGCAAAAAAAAGCTCTAAGGTTTGTAGATTTTCTAGTTCAATCACTAACCTTTAAAATTTTTTCAATTTGATCACTAACATTTTTTTACCAGTAGATCACTTAATTTTTTTTTTACATCGGAATCCTGCCAGGCTTGTCACATGAAAAGTAAAATATATGACACAAGTTGATATGCTAATAAAAATGTAAAAAATTTAATCAATAGAAAAATTATGAGAAAATTAATTTTAAAGAATAAAGATAAAAACTAACAGATACGATAGATATTGCAAATGCTCTCTATATATATAATGGAAAACTAAAACATCGTTATAAATTTTTATAAAAATCACTACTCCTTAAGGTTCAAAGATTAAGTTTTAGGTATAGAAGAAATCGATTTCTTCTTTGCTATAGATTTATACTAGTTAATGATATTGATTGGTAAATAAATTATTAAATTTCATCAGCCAAATGAATTAAATTCCTTAAACTTTTTTCTTTTTGAAACTTGAGATTTTTTTAACAAAATAAAATACATGTTCGTTGGGTTTTCTTTTATCGAAATGAAACAAATGCTCACTGTTTCTTTTTCACTTTTCTTTAATTTTCATTTATTTAAACCCATCATCTTCTCTTTTTCTTAATTTTCAATTTGTAATTTTCAATCTCATCTATTTCAATTCTTCACAGTACATCGAGTTAGTTTACTAAGGATAGGAGTTCTAAAAAAAATTATTACGTATAATTGTTCAATTGATGGGCTTTCTTAAATTGTTTTATTTTTTGATCAAATCATTTAAGTTAATGTGCATTTTTAATGATGTGCCGAAGTGAGTTAGCTTTTTATTACTTTATATAATTCTATGGAAAAAATTCCAATTGAGTTGTTGGTGCAAAAAAAAAAAAACAAAACATTAGTGATTAAGTTGAAAAAAAAAATTAAGGTTGGTGATTGAAATGAAAAAATTGACAAAACTTAAAGCTTTTGTTGTCAAGTGATATGCCATATAGAATTCCGGTGTAAAAAAAGTACAAGTGACCATGTAGTGTAAAAAAAATAAAAGATTAGTGATCAAATTAAAAGTAAAAAATAAAGATTAGTGATTGAAATGAAAAGTATGTAAAACTGAATAACTACATTAACCCTTACTTTTTCTATGGCAGTTGTAAATTAGGAAACAAATTAGATTTACTCCTTGTTTGGTGGGATTGCTTTTTTAAATAAAAAATTTCAACTTTCATTGGAAAGTCATATTCGCTAGCAACACTTTCAACGGACTCCATCAGAATAACCAAAATAGGCCGAAACACGATATTCACTACCAATTTTTTTTATTAACTGGACTGGAGATTCACTAACATTTAACAAATCAAAATAAGAACTACTAAAGAACTCTTCAATAGCAAGGATACCCAACAAGAAAAAAAATTATTTGCTACGTAATTATTTCGTAACTAAACTAATTTCTTTCGTAGTTAAATGTAATATATATAGATAAATTGTGTAATATAGTCAAAAGAAGAATATCATAACATAAAGTATATTCAAATACATAATCAATCCTCAGGAGTCCTATCAGGATCTGTTGTTGGTGGGCTGACTCTGGCTGGTGGATCAAGGGGAAATTCTATCAAAATTTCGACAGAATCTCCTCTATAACTAGGATGTTTCCCCCTGAAAAAAAATAGTTCTAAATATTATTTAAGAGACTTGATATTCAATCAAAGACCCTCTTGGATTCCCATTTCAACAAACAACACAAACTAATTAATATTACTCAGCCTTGGCCTAGTTCGGTCCCAACAATAGGCTTGGACCCTGACAGAATCCTGTACCATCCTATCCTATCCGAACCCGAGGCACACTATAAGTTTTGTCCTTTATTGACCTTCGGGGCTCGAGATGTGACAGCAGACAGATGTCACAGGCCCCATGGAGAGGTACACTGCTAAAGTACCCAGAGCTGACATGTGTCCCTTTCAACAGGGTTTTCACCCTATAAATACAGACCTCATCATCCTGAATAAGGTAATGAAAACATATCCTCACAACCTCATAATATACATACTGTTCCATTAGAGTTGCAATCCATTACTGACAAGAGCGTCAGAGGGTTATCGCCGGACACAACTTCCGGCCACCCCTGACCAGTATCTTCTGTGTAGGTTAGTTCCAGCTCGACCAGAGCAGCTCGATCTTAGCGTTGGCCAAGGACCACACATATCACTAATATAAAGTTAAGACTACTTTATTAGTTTTCCCAGGATTACAGCAAATGAAAATCAGTATTATATTGAACAAAAAAACAAATTCTAGTACAATCACAACTAACAACTTGCAGAAGTGGTGAAATAGCACTTGTAGAATTAATTTTTTTTACCAACTTTTGTACCTTATGATACTAATGCATCCCGTGGATCCAGTTGCCAAATGTTCATACAAGTTTTTGTCTTAGAAATGCTAAGTAAGATTGGCAGTCGTCATATAGTCAATTCACTAAATCCAAGTTCGATTATGCCAAAATACTAGTTGAAATGAATATATATAACTCTAAAAGATGACGAGGAGGGGCAATACATATATCAACAACCATTGTATTGCACTAAGGGTCATAAAATGGGTCATAAGCCTTTTCATTCCACAGTCGGAATAGAATATGGCTTGAAGAGATTAGAGTTTAAAACTTTGACCAAATTAAATATTTATTAGGGATCATTAAAACTAGGTTTAGACAATCTAAAGTAGAGAAGATTTAGAATAGTATGAAGCTGAAAAATTATTAGGGAGTCATTTAAAAGTATGATTGTGATGATTCTGTAGATATTGTAGTGGTGTAAACTTATACAAAGTCTACAAGTGTTAGAACAAAGATGTGAGCTGTATTTATATAAAAATTAATTTTCTAGATTCATTTTTTTTTTGCCTAGTACTCTGATATCACTTTTGATTTTAAATGAAAACATGCGGAAAAAGAAAAACTACATTTGATCATATTAAAACAACAAAAATAAAAATATTTTAAATGATTTTATTTTGAAACTAAAATATTTTAAATATGCGCTCTAATTGATAGCTTATTAGTGAAAATGAATGGTGTCAAAGTAATATAAATTAATGCACAATTTTTTAAAATTGATGTCAAAGAGAAACAGTTTACACAGGTCGCAGGTACTTCAGATGCTTGAGTTTCTCTTTCATTTCGATATCTCAAGTGAATACTATAATTCTGTGAGTACATATAACAAAAATTGTTTATTGCAATTATTGACATGTAATTTGTAAAGCGCTTTCAACACTAAATATATCTATGTTAATAAATAAAGTGAATACTTCAATTTTTATAAGATTAAAATATCTCTATTTTTTACAGTAGAAAGAAAACCTACAAAACAAAACTATTTTTCTATCTTTTCACTTTAATGATAACTCATTTATTTTTATTTTCATTATTTATCTCTATCTCCTTATTTTTTTTAAATATTAATTAATTTATTAATTCTTTTGAATAAAAATTAATTTATTAATTAAAATAAATAAAAAATTATTAAACAGATTATAAAAATTTTATATCATAATAGCTATGCTGTATGAATGCATGCATTTTCATACAATATTAAACTAGTATTTATAGTATATGTAGGTCTAATTGGGTACTTTCAACAAAGAAGAGCTTGAAGTGCATACTTGATTGATAATGTTTTGTTAAAGAAAATATCTATGAAGATCTAAACCCATTAGACATGATTCTTGTTTTCTAGATTATTTAGATCATTCAAAGACAGATCTCATTACAAGAAAAAGGCTCATTTACGACCTTTAAAATATGACAAGGTGCTTTTCTCTTCGTAAATAAATGTTATTTGTGACGAGATTTTATTTTTGGTCGTAAATGATTGAAATAATTACGATGGAGTGAAAAACTAGTCATGAAAGGGAAGAATCTTGTTGTAAAAACGTTAAGTTCATTGGCGGGACATTTTGCAGTTTCTAAATTGACCATTTTTGGGCCGTGAGAACAATCACGATCGGTTTATTTCTGTTTTAATTTTATTGATGCAAAATTGGCTATTACATTAAAATTAGGAGAAAAAGGAAAACACAACCATTTGAGCATTGATAAGGTTTTATCTCTTACCCACACTCTCTCTCTCAAAAATTGTCTGTCAAATCTAAAGGAGAATTGTGTAGATCTTGTTGTTGAATTGAAGGGAGGCTTCAGTCTTCAGCTTTCCCACAGTTAGGGTTTTGTTTTTTGGCACAAAACATTTACCCAAGAAGAGGGGCGAGGCGGCAGAGACAAAAAGGGAAGATACCATATCTTTATTCTTCACTGACACAAAAGATTCACCTTCTTCTTAATTTTTTGGAGAGCAATCGCACTGAAAAGGACCCTAACAGTAGTCGTTGATAGCATACCCTTCCCCTTTTCTTTTTTCATTTTCTCTGAAATAATAGAGCATCAACACATACAAAAGGAAAATTCCTCTCTTCTCTTAATAGATTTTGGAGGTTCCTTTCAACAATCGGGAGTAATAATTATTATCAAGTAGCTTAAGAGAGTTCTAAATTGGGTTTTGAAATCCAGCTTTTGATACAGGAATCAATATCGAAATTGTGTAATATTGACCCTTGTGCTTGGACTTCAGTGGGCTTGGTGAAAAATCGAGGTGGCAATATCTTCCTTTTATTTAGGTCTGCATCTGTGAGATAATCACCTCTTCCTTTCTTGAGATCTTGGTTGAATGTGTTGGATCTGTTTAGAAAGCCTTCAATTGGGTCCTTTAATTAGCTTTGGTAATTTATTTCTCTTAATTCTCCTTTGTTTGTGTTGTGGTATGGGGTTTAATATTCTGTAGCCTCATAATATGGTTATAACTGAGTTTTGTGGCTTTTAAAATGGGTTTGTGTTTTTTTTTTCTAAACTCATTTAATACTCAATGTGGTTTGTTCTTCTTTGTTATGATCTTATTATCAATTTTGTTTCACTATGCTCGTAACTTGAATTGGAATTAGATTAACATGGTTTATAGAGAGAACACAGAGTTGGAGAAAGAGTGGAAAAGATTTGAAGCTGGTGCAAGTTGATTTATCATTATATTTATATTATTATCCTGCAAGATTAGTTTAAAGTTGTCACATGTATTTGCTTGCTATAATTATATGGTATAACCCCAATTAATTTTGAGAATAAGGCTTAGTTGACTTGAGCTATATAGTATATACACTAGTAAAAATGATACCTCTTTTGTATTTTATTTATTTGTGTAGAGTTTTTAAGATTTCATCAATTTTTTTTATGTTGAATTTTTTTTCTTATGTGTTAGAACCTGTGATTCAATTTACAGAATGGTTCACAATTGTTCACCTAAATTAACTTCTACACTTACTAAAGGAGGTATTTTTTGTTCTCTTTTTAATTTGGTTCAATTTTTGTGTTGCTATGCCTTAAGATTCAATTATGAAATTGAGTGATTGTTTAACTCAGCATGAGCTCTTTTCAAAATGGAAGCTTATTGGCCTCTAAAAGAAATCCTGTTTTTAGTGGGCTTGCCTTGAATTACCTTTGTTTTTTGTTTTACTAGATCACTTTGCCATTTAATTATTTATCTCACAAGTATCTATTTCCAAATAATTGATATGGTTTGTTGAATTTGTTTGAAATGATAAACCTTAATCTATCTTTGTTTTTTGTGTTTTAGGGTGCTATGGATTCTGATTACCTGCTTGGGTTTCGAGTTTTGAATTTGGGGAAATCTACCATTATTTACTAATTGGTTTAATTAGTTCAAGAACCTTTACTAGAGGTGACCTGATTGTTAAGTTTGATTTGACTTTTTTGGATGCCTAGAATTTAAATAATTAAACATTACTATGTATAATAGTAGTCTACTAAAACATGTTCAATTGGTGTTTGAGTTATGTTTATAAGCATGTTCCTTAATTAGTTGAATTAATTCAAGTACATAAAAATGTTATGTCATATATGTTTATCTACTATTCTGTATGTTCCTTTTCCTTCATATAAGAAGTGTACCTGTGTAATCAAACCCTTTTTTTTAATTACTTTTGAATTTTATAGGTTGTGGAAGCTACACTTCTTAGGAAATTTGAAGACCTTCAAAGATATTATCAGGTGTGTGAACTTTCTCTAGTGCCAATATAGTATTTAATGATTTTATATTTCAACAAGGTTGTTATCTCATGTCAAAAGGCACAATTTTATAGCTAATGTTTACTCTCTAGTTAGTTAGGATTCATTGTGTTTTTCAAAATGTAATATTCTTGAGAGCTATATTCTTAGGAGTATAATTCTTGTTGTTCTATTGAAAATGTATATTCAAAATATTAAAAATAGGAATAAGCATAAGTTGGTCCAATTTATAAAAACTGGCTAGCTATACGAGTTTTTGTTGAATTGTTTACTTATTGTTTTGTAAGATGAACCTTTGGTGATTTACCAAAAATAAAATATTTTATATTTTTTGACAAGTAATGTAAGGAACACCTAGTTTAGATTGGGAATAGGACGGAAAATATAGGAAAAAAACAAAAGAAATTTGTCAAAGTTAGGATTTAAGTCTAGGAGTGGAGAATTGAGTTACACAATTTGGAGCAATAATGTACAGGAGTTAATGGTATTAAAGCTATAATGTAAATCCCTTTGATTGATTTAAAGTGGTTGATGTTGATTAAAATTTATTTTGATGCTCTCCTAGATGAAATTAATCAATGGGAATTAAAGAAATTGTTAAATCTAATGTGTGATTTCTTGAATAAAATAAAAGTAGTGCTACTTTTAGGTGACTGAGAGTGCTTTCAGTTACTTAATTGGTTTGGCATTTGAGTACTGCTCTTCTTTGCTTGGTTTTGTTATTCTTTGTTGTATGAAAATGATAAAAAAGAATACTTGATCTGTGTTGCACTCTTAATTACATGCAAATGGCTTTGGAATTAGGATCCATGGAGTGGATTCTAAGTTCTTTGAATGAGCCTTGCTTAGCTTTTGTGAAACTATTTAGTTTATCATGTCATTTACTTTTGAAACTCAATCACTCTCTAACTTGTGTATGTGTCATTTTGCCTTGTCACCATTTATTAGCAGATTTTTTAAATGTTTGTCCTCTGTGATAAAACTGATGGACAAAGATGTTCCTTTGCCCCGATCTTCTGGTTTTAAAAGCTTATACTATTTTTTTGATGATGGTCGATTTGTTTTGTAAGTTGAGACTGTTGTGAGACAATGGTATGCTATTTTTGAAGGATGAAATGCAAGTCCCACAGCAGAAGCGAAAAAGTGCATCGAAAATCCGATGTGACTCAATTTTTTATTTTTAAAAAAACTTTTTATAAAATCATTTACCATTCCAAAACTCTTTTAGTATGGTTGGTTTAGTTATTTATTAAACTCTTTAATGAATATATAAACCTAGGTTTGGACCCATATTCATATCAAGGATACTTAACCAATTATTATGCAAAACATAATAGCAACAAAGAAGGGATTAGATGTATCAAATACCTCAACTCCCTACTTTGTTTAGCTCCTCAAGTGTGAATCCTCTAGCTTGAATCACATCGAAGCTTTCCTGAAAGCTTGTGTCTCCTTATTTACTTGAAGAAGCTTGAACCCTCTCTTGGTTGCCCAAATGTATGGTTCTTGTTTTTTAGTTGTGAACTTGAGACTCTTTAATGATTTGTTTGGAATTTGATCTCCACACACACTCCTTCTCAAGGATTTAGAAGTAGAGTTTATAGTTGAAGAACTCTTATTCAAAAGTAAACTCCCCCTCTCTCTCTCTCTCTAAAATGGTGTTTTGATTTGAACTTTCTCTTTCTAACTCGTAGAGAGCTTCTCTCTCTTGCTCAATGGAGAA
>CAOJBK014077639.1:0-11266 GCA_948294925.1 Codiaeum variegatum | reverse complement strand
TGACATATAGCTATTAGAGAAAGGTGTTAGGAGATTGTTTTTCATTATTTTATTCCTTTCTTTCTAATAGCTCTTTTATTCAAATAACCTCTATAAAAACCATTCCAATCTTCACATTTATTATAATAAATAAAGGCCATTGAAGAGAATTGAGTGATTTTAAAATTCCAGATTTTCAAGAATAAAAATTACTTTTTCCAATCATCAATCTTGAAGTTTTTTTCATTTCTTCTCTCAATCAGTTCGAAGAATTTATCAAGCATTTATTTTCATCTTAAATAAGCATTTATTTCATATCTTTTGTACTTGGGTTTTTATTATAAATTCTTTCATCTCAACATATTCCTTGAGCATTCATTAATATTGATCCATTATAGGATATGTTGTAATAAATATATATATTTTTTTAATTTGTATTTTTCATCTGAAATTGGCTGTAAAGGTTCTCAGGAACCTAATCAAGCTCGTGGTTGTATTAAGGGTGTCATAGCCGCCTAATTGAAAGTCTATGAGGTCCATCTATTCATGGGAATGGATGAGAGGTTTTCAGAAGCCTTAGCAAAATTCTGAGGGACTGGAGAAAGGGTATATTTCTCCCGGGTTAGGTCCCTAGTCAGTTAGGACTGTAAAGATTTTGCTCTAGCTAATTGAATAGAGCTCACTAGTTGAATTCTCAAAACTAGTAGTTTTGGGGACTAGATGTAGGCCTTGGTGCTGAACCAGTATAAATCCTTGTGTTGTTTCTATTTCAATTACCTGCATTGCATTTGGTCCCTAACTGAGTTCACTAAAAGTAAAAGCATATATATATTGCTAAGTTTTTTTTAAGCTTCTTATCTATATTTAAAACTCTCATTTTCTTATCAATTGGCAATTTTTTTTACTCAAAAATTTAGTTAGGCCCCTACACACTTTACCAGGAGACTAACCATAAGCACTGGCCTACTGCTGTAAGTATCTTTAGGGTGCTAATCAGCATAGCAAGATATTTGTGTAGTTGGCTTCAGCTCTTATCAGTAGCTGAACATCCTTGATGACTTATAATAAATGGATAAATTGTTCAGTTCAAAAATAACTCCTTTTTTTAAAAAGAAAAGGGTGAAAACACCAATTCACCCCCCTCTTGGACGCCATATTGCACTTACAAATGAGACTAGTACGAAAATCGTATAGAAGCCCATAGGGCCCAAAAAAGCCAATTTCTTGCCCCTGGACCAATTTTCTTTCCATTTTTATTTCCAATGGGGACTTAGTGGACTAACCCATTGCATAGAGTATGAAAAACTATTTAAGTTTCCAAAAAAATGGGATGAGTACGAAAATCTATGGAGCTCGAAAATGTCAATTTCTTATCCTTGAACCAATCTTCGTCCCATTTTTAGTTCCCCATAAGAGCCTAATGGACTAACCCATCATGTAAAGCACGAAAAACTATTCAAGTTTCCAAAAAAATGGGATGGGCATGAAAATAGTATGTAAATCTTTGAGACCAAACAATGCCCCTTTCCAACCCCTGGATAAATTTTAGCCCCATTTTTAGCTCACCATGGGGACCTAATGGACAAACCCATCACGTAGAGCACAAAAAACTATTCAAAATTTCAAAATAAATGGGAGGGGTATGAAAACCATACAAAAATCTATAGGATTCGAAAATGCCATCATGTAGAGCACGACAAACCCATCACGTAGAGCACGAAAAACTATTCAAATTTTCAAAATAAATGGGAGGGGTATGAAAATCATACGAAAATCTATGGGATTTGAAAATGCACATTTCCTCCCATGGACCAAATTTCATTCCATTTTATGTTCCCCATGGATACTTAACGGACTAGCCCATTGTGTAAAGTGTGAAAAACCATTCAAGTTTCAAAAAAAAAATGGGACTCGTACGAAAATCTAATGGAAATCTATGAGGCCCGAAAAATCCCATTTCCTACCCCTTGAACAATATTTGTCCCATTTTTAGTTCCTTATGGAAACCTAACGGACTAGCCCATCTCGTAGAGCACAAAAAACTATTCAAGTTTCCAAAAAAAAGGGGGTGGGTACGAAAATCTATAGGGCCCGAAAATGCCTATTTCTTGCCTCTACACTAATTTTGTGGCCATTTTTAGTTCCCAATGGGGACCGAATGGACTAGCCCATTTTGTAGAGAATGAAAAGCTCTTCAAGTTTCCACAAAAATGGGAGGGGTACAAAAATCATACAAAAATCTATGGGGCCAGAAAATGCTGATTTCCTTCCCCTGAACAAATTTTCATCCCATTTTTAGTTCACCATGGGGACCTAACGGACTAGCCAATGCAAAGAATACGAAAAACTAATCAAGTTTCCAAAAAAAAGGGACTGGTATAAAAAACGTACGAAAATCTATGGGGTTCAAAAATTCCCATTTTCTCCCATGGATAAAAATTCATTCCACTTTATGCTCCCCATGGATATTTCCAAAAGAATGGGACAAGTACGAAAATCGTACAAAAATCTATAGTGCCTAAAAATTCCCATTTCTTGCCCCGGACTAATTTTCGTCCCATTTTTAGTTCCCGATGTGGACTTAATGGACTAACCTATCGCGTAAAACATGATAAACTATTCAAGTTTCCAATAAAATGGGATAGGTACGGAAATCCATACGGCTTGAACATATCCATTTCCTGCCCCTGGATCAATTTTCATCCCATTTTTAGTTTCCTATGGGGACGTAACGGACAAACCCATCATGTAGAGCACGAAAAACTATTCAAGTTTTAAAAAAATGGGACATGTAAGAAAATCGTACATAAATCTACGGGGCCAAAAATACCCATTTCCTTCATCTAGGCCAATTTTGTCGCCATTTTTAGTTCTCCATGGAGCCTAACAGACTAGTCCATCGTGAATAGCATGAAAAACTATTCAAGTTTTCAAAAAAAAATGAGACGGGTACGAAAATCGTACAGAAATCCTTGGGGCTAAAAAATGACCATTTCCTCCCCGAACTAATTTTTTTGCCAAATTTTTCCAATGGAAACTTAACGGGCTAGCCGTACGCGTAGAACGCGAAAAACTATTTAGGCTTCCAAAAAAATGGGACGAGTACGGAAATTGTATTGAAATCTATGGGGTTTGAAAATGCCCATTTCCTCCCCTATGCCAAATTTCGTTCCATTTTATGTTCCCCATGGATACTTATTGGATTAGCTCAATGCGTAGAGCACGAAAACCATTCAAGTTTCAAAAAAAAAAAGGGACGGGTACAAAAATCTAACGGAAATATATGTGGCTCGAAAAAGCCCATATCCTGCCCCTAGAACAATTTTCATCCCATTTATAGTTCCCCATGGAGACCTAATGGACTAGCCCATCTCGTAGAACACAAAAAACTATTCAAATTTCCAAAAAAAAGGGATGGGCACGAAAATTGTACGGAAATCTATAGGGGCCTAAAAATGCCCATTTTTTGCCTCTGCACCAATTTTTTTCCCATTTTTAGTTCTCCATGGGGACCAAACGGACTCACCCATCGCGTAGAGAACGAAAATCTCTTCAAGTTAAAAAAAAAAGGGACGGGTACAAAAATTGTCCAGAAATCTATAGGGCCTGAAATTGCCCATTTCCTACCCCCGGACCAATTTTCGTCTCGTTTTTAGTTCCCAATGGGGATTTAATGGACTAACCTATCACGTAGAGCATGAAAAACTATTCAAGTTTTAAAAAAAGGAACGGGTTTGAAAATACCAATTTCTTGCCCCATAACCAAATCTCATCCCATTTTTAGGGCCCCATGGGAACTTGGCAATCACTTAGAACACGAAAAACTATTCAAGTTTCCATATAAAAATGGGACAGGTGCGAAAATCGTACGAAAATCTATGGGGTTTGAAAATTCCCATTTTCTCCCATGGACCAAATTTCATTCCATTTTTTATTCCCCATGGATACTTAACAGACTTGTCCATCGCGTAGAACATGAAAAACTATTCAAGTTTTAAAAAAAATGAGACAGGTATGAAAATCTATAGTTCTCGAAAAACACCATTTCCTACCGTTGGACCAATTTTCGTTCCATTTTTAGTTCCCCTTAGAGACCTAACGGACTATCCCGTTTCGTAGATCACGAAAAACTATTCAAGTTTATGAAAAAATGGGACTTGTACGAAAATCATATGGAAATCTATAGGGCCCAAAAATTTCCATTTCCTGCCCCCGGACCAATTTTCATCCCATTTTTAATTACCCATGGGGACTAAATGGACTAACCCATCATGTAGAGCATAAAAAACTATTCAATTTTCCAAAAAAAAATGAGATGGATTCGAAAATCATTCGTAAATCTATGGGGCTCGAAAATGCCCATTTCCTCCCTTTGGACCAATTTTCATCCCATTTTTAGCTACCCATGGAGACCTAACAGACTAACCCATCGCATAGAGCACAAAAAACTATTCAAGTTTGCTAAAAAAAAAAGGGGACGGGTACAAAAATCATTCATAAATCTATGGGGCCTAAAAAAGCCCAATTCCTACCTCTTGACCAATTTTGTCGCCATTTTTAGTTCTCCATGGGAACCAAAGAGACTAGCCCATCACGTAGAGAATGAAAAACTATTGAAGTTTCTAAAAAAAAAATGGGACAGGTATAAAAATCATATGGAAATCAATAGAGCCCAAAAATGCCCATTTCTTGCCTTCGGAACAAATTTCGTTCTATTTTTAGTTCTCCTAGGGAACTTAACGGACTAACCCATCGTGTGGAGCACATAAAACTATTCAAGTTTTCAAAAAAATGGGACGAGTAAGAAAATTGTACGAAAATCTATGGCCCCTGAAAATGCCAATTTCCTAAACCCTAAACCAATTTTCATCCCATTTTTAGTTCCCTATCGGACCTAACGGACTAACCCAATGCGTACAATAGAAAAAACTATTCAAGTTTCCAAAAAAAAAGGGGTCGGGTATGGAAATAATACATAAATCAATGGGGGCCGAAAATACCCCTTTCCAACCCTCAACCTATTTTCATCCCATTTTTTGCTACCTATAGGGACCTAATGACTAACCCATCGTGTAGAGCAAGAAAACTATTCAAGTTTCCAAGAACATGGGACATGTATGAAAATCATACGAAAATCTAAAGGCCCCAATATGCCCATTTCCAGCCTTGAACTAAAATTTGCCCCATTTTTAGTTCCTCATAGGGATGTAATGGACTAGAGCATCGCGTATAGCAAGAAAAACTATTCAAGTTTCCAATAAAAATGAGACGGGTATGAAAATAGTACAGAAACTTATGGCCCTCGAAAATGCCCATTTTCTATCCTTGAACAAATTTTCGTCCCATTTTTAGTTACCTATGGGGACTTGAAGGACTAACCCATCGCATAGAGTACAAAAAACTATTCAAGCTTCCAAGAAAATGGGACAGGTATGAAAATCATACATAAATCTATGGGGCTCAAAAATGCCCAATTCCTACCTTTAGACCAATTTTGTTGCTATTTTTATTCTCCCATGGGGACTTAAGGGACTAGCCCATCACAATGAGAATGAAAAACTATTCAAGTTTCCAAAAAAAATGAGATAGGTATGAAAGTCATACAGAAATCTATAGTGCCTAAAAACACCCATTTCCTACCCCCAGACTAATTTCAGTCCCATTTTTAGTTTCCCATGGGGACTTATCGAACAAACCCATCACGCAGAGTACAATAAACTATTCAAGTTTACAAAAAAATGGGAAAGGTAAAAAAATCATATGGAAATCTATAGAGCCCGAACATATCCATTTCCTACCCCTTGACCAATTTTCGTCCCATTTTTAGTTTCTTATGGGGACCTAATGGACAAATTCATCACGTTGAGCACGGAAAACTATTCAAATTTCAAAAAAAATGGGACGGATACGAAAATTGTACATAAATCTACGAGGCCCAAAGATGGCCATTTCCTACCTTTGGACCAAATTTATCGCCATTTTTAGTTCCCCATGGGGCCCTAATGGAGTAGTCTATTGTGTATAGCACAAAAATATATTAAAGTTTTCAAAAAAATGGGACATGTAGGAAAATCGTATAGAAATCTATGGGGCACAAAAATATCCATTTCCTGCCCCAAACCAATTTGTTTGCCTTTTTTTTCCCAGGGAACCTTAATTGGCTAGCCGTTCAAGTAGAACGCAAAAAACTATTCAAGCTTCCAAAAAAAATGGGATGGATACGAAAATCTATGGGGTCTGAAAATGCTCATATCCTCCTCTTAACCAAATTTCGTTCCATTTTATGTTCCCCATGGATACTTAAGGGACTAGCCCATCGCGTAAAGCGTGAAAAACAATTCAAGTTACAAAAAAAAATGGGATGGGTACAAAAATCTAACGGAAATTTATGGGGTCCGAAAAAGGCCATTTCCTCCCCCTGGATCAATTTTCGCCCCATTTTTAGTTCCCCATGCAGATTAGCCCATCTTGTAGAGCATAAAAAAACTATTCAAGTTTCCAAATTAAATGGGATCAGTATGAAAATCTATAGGACCTGAAAATGCCCATTTCCTGCCCCTGCACCAATTTTGTCACAATTTTTAGTACTGGCTGGGGACCAAACGGACAAGCACATCGTGTAGAGAACAAAAAACTCTTCAAGTTTCCCAAAAAAAATGGGACAGGTACAAAAATCATATAGAAATCTATAGGGCCTGAAAATGCTTGTTTCCTGCCCCGAACCACTTTTCGTACCATTTTTAGTTCCCAATGGGGATTTAACGGACTAACATATCGCGTTGGGCATGATAAATTATTCAAGTTTTCAAAAGAAAGGGATGGGTACGAAAATTGAACTAAAATCTATGAGGCCCGAAAATGCCGATTTTCTGCCCCTGAACCAATTTCCATCCCATTTTTTGTTCCCCATGGGGACCTAACGGACTAGCAGATTAAGTAGAACACAAAAAATATTCAAGTTTTCCCAAAAAAAAAGGATGGGACAAAAATTGTACGGAAAACTATTGGGTTTGAAAATTCCCATTCTACCCTTAGACAAAATTTTATTACATTTTATGTTCCCCATGGATACTTAACATATTAGCTTATCGCGTAGAGTGTGAAAAACTATTCAAGTTTTAAAAAAAACGGGATAGGAACGAAAATCATACAAAAATTTATGGTGCCCGAAAATGGTCATTTCCTGCCCCTAGACCAATTTTCATCCCTTTTTTAGCTCCCTATAGAGACCTAACAGACTAGCCCATTTTGTAGAGCTTGAAAAACTATTCAAGTTTCCAAAAAAATGGGACGGGTGAGAAAATCGTACGAAAATCAATAGGGCCAGAAAATGACCATTTCCTACCTCCAGACCAAAATTTGTCCCATTTTCAGTTCCTCATGGGGACTAAAAAGACTAACCCATCATGGAGAGTACGAAAAACTATTAAAGTTTTAAAAAATGAGACGAGTACGAAAATCGTTTGTAAATTTATGGGGCTCGAAAATGCCCATTTCTTGCCCTTGAACCAATTTTCATCCTATTTTTATCTTCCTATGGGGACTTATCGGATTAACACATTACGTAGAGCATCAAAAACTATTCAAGTTTCCAAAAAAAAGGGATGGGTAAGAAAATCGTGCATAAATCTATGGGGCCCGAAAATGACCATTTCCTGCTTTTGGACCAATTTTTTTGCCATTTTTAGTTCTCTATTGGGTCCTAACAGACTAGCCCATTACGTAGAGAATGAAAAACTATTTAAGTTTCCAAAAAAAATGGGACAGGTATGAAAATTGTAAGAAAATCAATAGGGCCCAAAAATGCCCATTTCCTACCGCCCAACCAATTTTTGTTCTACTTTTAGTTTCCCATGGGGACTTAATGGACTAACCCATCACATAGAGCACGAAAAACTATTCAAGTTTCCAAAAAAAAAGGGACGGGTATGAAAATCATATGAAAATCTATGGGCCTCAAAAATGCCAATTTATTGCCCTTGAACCAATTTTCATCCCATTTTTAGTTCCCCATGGGGACCTAACGGACTAACCCATCACGTACTACATGAAAAACTATACAAGATTCCAAAAACAAATGGGACATGTACGAAAATCATACATAAATTAAGGGGCTTGAAAATACCCCTTTCCAACCCCTTTACCTATTTTTTGTCCCATTTGTTGCTCATCATGGGGATCTAACGGACTATCTCATTGCATAGAGCACGAAAAACAATTCAAGTTTAAAAAAATAGGATGGGTAAAAAATCATACAACAATTTATGGGGCCCAAATATGCTCATTTCGTGCCCCAGGACCAATTTTCATCCCATTTTAGTTCCCTACAGGGACCTAACAGACAAACCCATCACGTAGAGCATGGAAACTAATCAAGTTTCCAAAAAAATATGAAGGGTATGAATATCGTACATAAATCTATAGGGCCCGAAAATGCCCATTTCCTGCCTCTGGACCAAATTTGTCGCCATTTTTAGTTTCCCATAAAGGACTAGTCCATCGCTTAGAGCATGAAAAACTGTTAAAGTTTCTAAAAAAAGGGGGCGGGTATGAAAATCGTACAGTAATCTATGGGACCCGAAAATGCCCATTTTCTGCCCTGAACCATTTTTGTGCCATTTTATTTCCCATGGAAACTTAACTGCCCTGAACCATTTTTGTGCCATTTTATTTCCCATGGAAACTTAACGGACTAGCCAATCATGCGGAATGCAAAAAACTATTTAAGTTTCCAAAAAAAAAAATGGAGGGTACAAAAATCGTATGGAAATCTATGGAGTTCGAAAAAGCCCATTTCCTCCTTGGCATTAAATTTTGTTCCATTTTATGTTCCCCAAGGATACTTAACAGACTAGCACATAGAGTAGCATGCGAAAAACTACTCAAGTTTCAAAAAAAAAAAGGGACGGGTGCAAAAATCTTACGGAAATCTATGGGACCCGAAAAAGCCCATTTCCTCTGCCTGGACCAGTTTTCATCAAATTTTTAGTTCCCCGTGGAGACCTACCAAACTAGCCTCTCTCATAGAGCATGAAAAACTATTCAAGCTCTTAAAAAATGGGATGGGTACGAAAATCTATAAGGCTGAAAAATGCTCGTTTCCTACCCCCCTACCAATTTTCGTCCCATTTTTAGTTCCCCATGGGGACTAAACGGACTAACCCATCGCATAGAGCATGGAAAACTATTCAAGTTTTCAAAAGAAAAATGAGATTGGTATGAAAAATCATTCGTAAATCTATGGGGCTCGACCCACTTCCTACCCTTGGACAAATTTTCGCCCCATTTTTAGTGACCCATGGGGACTTAACAGACTAACCCATTGCGTAGAGCACAAAAGACTATTCAAGTTTCAAAAAAAATAGGATGGGAATGAAAATCATACATAAATATATGTGGCCCGAAAATGCCCATTTCTAGCCTCTAGACCAATTTTGTTGCCATGTTTAGCTCCCCATGGGGACTTAACGGAATAGCCCATCGTGTAAAGAATGAATAACTATTAAAGTTTCCAAACAAAATGGGATAGGTACAAAAATCATATAGTAATTTATATGACCAAAAAATGCCCATTTCCTGCCCCGGAATAATTTTTATCCCATTTTTAGTTCCCCATGGGAACTTAAGAGACTAACCCATCGCATAGAGCACGAAGACTATACAAGTTTCCAAAAAAATGGGATGGGTACAAAAATCGTACGAAAATCTATGGGCCTTGAAAATGCCCATTTTCTGCCCCTAATCCAATTTTCGTCCCATTTTTAGTTCCCTATTGGGACCTAACGACAAGCCCATTATGTAGAAAATGAAAAACTATTCAAGTTTCCAAAAAAAATGGGATGGGTACGAAAATCATACGAAAATCTATAGGCCCGAAAATGTGGCTTTTCCAAAGCCGGGACAAAATTTCATCCCATTTTTAGCTCCCCATGGGGACCTAATAGACTAACCCATCACGCAGAGCATGAAAAACTATTCAAGTTTCCAAAATAAAATGGGATGGGCACAAATATCCTACGAAAACCTATGGGGCCCGATCATGCCCATTTTCTACCCCTGGACCAATTTTTGTCCCACTTTTAGCTCCCCATAGGAACCTAACGGACAAACCCATCGCGAAGAGCACGAAAAAATGTTCAAGTTTCCCAAAAAATGGGAAGGGTAAAAAAATCATACAATAATATATGGGGCTTGAAAATGGCCACTTCCTTCCTTGAACCAATTTTCTTGCCATTTTATTTCCCATGGAAACTTAACAGACTAGCCAACCGAGTAGAATGCAAAAAACTATTAAAATTTCCAAAAAAAGGAGCGAAAACGAAAATCATACGGAAATCTATGAGGCTTAAAAATGCCCATTTCCTCCACTGGACTAAATTTCTTTCCATTTTATATTCCCCATGGGTGCTTAACAGACTAGCTTATTATGTAGAGCATGAAAAGCTATTCAAATTTTAAAAAAATGGGATGGGCACAAAAATCTTATAGAAAACTATGGGGCTCCAAAAGTGCATTTCCTGCCCATGGACCAATTCTCATCCCATTTTTACTTCCCTATGGAGACCTAATGGACTCTCCCCTCTCGTTGAGCACAAAAAACTATTCAAGTTTCCAAAAAAAAAGGACGAGTACGAAAATCTTTCGAAAATCTATAGGGCCCGAAAATGACCATTTTCTGCCCCGTGACAAACTTTCCACCAATTTTTAGTTCCTCATGGAGACTAAACGGACTAACCCATCACGTAAAGCACGAACAACTATTCAAGTTTCCAAAAAAAGGGACATGTACGAAAATCGTATGGAAATCTAGTGGCCTTGAAAATGCCCATTTCCTAGACCTAAACCAATTTGCATCCCATATTTACTTCCCTACTGGGACCTAACAGACTAACCCATCGAGTTGAGTGCGCAAAACTATTCAAGTTTCAAAAAAAGAAATGGGATGGGTACGAAAATCGTACGTAAATCTATGGGGCCTAAAAATACCCCTTTCCAACCTTTGGACAAATTTTTTTCCCATTTTTAGCTCCCCATAGGGACCTAACAGACAAACCCATTGCAAAAAGCACAAAAAACTATTCAAGTTTCCAAAATAAATGGGATGGTATGAAAACATATGAAAATCTATAGGGCCCGAGCATGCCCTTTTCCTGCCCCTAGACTAATTTTTGTCCCATTTTTAGTTCCCTCTGGGGATCTAACGGACAAACCCTTCACATATAGCACGAAAAACTATTAAAGTATCCAAAAATTGGGATGGGTACGAAAATTGTACATAAATCTATGG
>CAOJBK014076967.1:0-10059 GCA_948294925.1 Codiaeum variegatum | reverse complement strand
GACTGAGAGGAACCTCTTCTGGGCCTCCTGTGAGACATAAGATATCTCTAGCCACTCCCTCTTCTATTAGCACTGGTTCTGTTGGGTTTGCTGGCCCCGCTCTGTCATTTCTCTGGACATTGTTCCTGATGTATCCCTACTTAATGAGCCTCTCTATCTCTTCCAAGAGGGATCTTCAATTATCAGTGGTGTGCCCATGAGTATTGTGAAACTTGCACCATTGAGATCTGTCTCTCTTGGCTGGATCTTTCATGATGGGCCTCGGCCTCTTCCAAATATCCTTATCTTGAAATGCTACAAAGACCACCTCAGGTTTGGCATTGAATGGTGTGAGTTTGGAAGGATTAAACCTCTCCCTCACAGGGGGCTTGGTGTACCTTGGCTGAGGATTCGGCCTATTGGGGGCCCCTCCACCACTTGGTAGAAACTCTTCCTTCTTGGCTTTCTTTTAGGACGAGCCTCCTTCTTCTGGCTTTCTTCTCTTGAAAAACTTACTCTCCCTAAAAGCATCATCCTGCTTTATATATTCCTCCGCAATAGCCCTGGCTTCGTTTAAGGTCCTGGGCGAACTCCGGACTAAGGCTTTGAATTAATCCTGATGGCTAGTGCACTTCTGCAAGGCTTCGATTACTCTAGGCTCATCTATGTTTGTCACCTTCAATGTTTCTCTATTGAAACGAGTAATGAAGTCTCTGAGTGACTTGTCTGAACCCTACTCCACCTGCTCCAAGGCTCAAGTCGATGTAGATATAGGGATGATGGCTGTGAACCTTTTGACAATAAAGTTCACCAGATTCTAGAATGAGTCTATACTGCTCTCAGGTAAGCTTTCATACCACTTTACTGTAGCCCCTCCTAAGGTGCCTCTGAAGGCTCGGCAAAGTGCCTCATCCTTGGTGGTTTGTAATTTCACCAAATTTTTATACTCCAAGACATGTGCTATGGGATCTTGGCTACCATCATACTTGTCAAATCTGGGCTGCTTGAACTTATCGGGCATCTGGAACTCCTCTATATGCCTGGTGAATGGGGACCTGAGGTGTAGAAAGAAATCTCTCCTTCTATCTGGCTTCGGGCCTGCCATCTTCTCTACATATCTCTGAACCTCTTCCCTTAGGGTCACTCCAGACCCATGATGGCTCGAGGCCTCTTGTTACTCTCTTCTGGGGTTTCCATGCCTGCTGGCATGTTCTTATCTTTATTCGAAACCCTATGAGATCTGCTCTGGCAATCCTCCTCTCTCCTGTTGGTAGCAAATCTATCTCCTAATGCCTCCTTGTCATCCACATGTCATCTTCCCCTCCTATCATCCCTCCTTTGTTTACTGTCTGGCACTTCTGGCATATATCTATTCTGGTTCCTCTCTGTTGTGGGCCTGGCTCCTGCTACATCAATTGGGATATCAACATTCACTCCATGGTTTCCTGCTGGATGGTTATTATCCACTCTGGCTAGTGGGTCAGGCCTTTGTGCTACTTGGAGGGGTGGAACTAGGGGAATAAGATTAGTGATAGAGCCTTGCAAGGTAGCTACCAAATCTGGCATTGCCTAAGGCAATATGGGCTGTGAAGCTGGTATGGAAGGGCTTGGGATTTGAGGTTGGTTTATGAAACTCTGAAGGCTTTGTAAGGAAGCAGATAGATTAGCCAAAGCTGCAGTTGGGTTTTGATGGGCTAAAGGTGTGTTTGTTGTTGGGTTTGTAGTGGTAGGAGGAGGACTATCCTCTACCATGTGGGTTTCATCATGGGTTTGTTCCATTGTGAGAGTTTGAGCTGTGATATAGGCTTTGAGTTTGTGTATGAAAGGAAATGCTAGTCATTCCCCATAGACGACACCAAATGATGCGTATGGGTCTTGGCCAATGCTAGGTTTGAATGGTTCTGGTTGAGCTGGAACTAGCCTGCACAGATAAGATATTGGTCAGGGGTGGCCGGACATTGTGTCCGGCGATAACCCTCTGACGCTCAAGTCAGAAATGGGTTTGAACTCAAATGGAATACTGTGTGTGGTGTTTGGTTGTGAGGAAAATATGCATGAAAACATTACCTCATTTGAGTGACTGAGGTCTGTATTTATAGGGTGAAAACTCTGTTAAAGGGGACACGTGTCAGCTCCAGGCACTTGGTAGTGTACCTTTCCATGGGGCCAGCGACACCTGTCTGCTGTGGGACCCGGACCCCAAAGCCCAGAAGAGAAAAAGCCAGTTGTGAGCCTAGGGTTTGGGTAGGACAAGGTGCTACAGGGTTTGGTCAAGATCCAAGTATGTTGTTGGGGCTGAACCAGGCTAAGGCTGGGCGGTATCATACCTATACCTCTTCTAACTACCTATTCCTTAAATACAGGAAAAGAATCTTAGAAGGATAGGTTGCTTGTTCTAGTTGATAATTATCTATTTGACTAGTAAATTAGTCAACTAGATTAAGCACATAATTAGTAGGAATCACTTTAGCCCATGATTAACCACATCTAATGTGGATTAAGTTTACATCTCATGTAAAGCTTAATTATGTTTGTATTTGTCCAAAACCATTTCAATTAGTCATGCCCATTTGTATCTCATACAAACTATGTCATAATTGAATTAATGCCTTTATGAATTAAACTTCAAGACATGCTAGGGTCTTTATAATTTTAATTACAAGTTTAATTCAATCATCATTAATAATTAATTAAACTCTTCAATCAATTATTAATATGATTTGATTCCAAGCCATGGAATTACTTTATGGTGTGTGACTTACTAGGTTCATGTTCTAATTAGCAATGGGATAAAGAAAACTCTTTTCTTCCCACCATGTGTGTAATCCCTACTGCACACTTAATCCCATAAGTCATGAGTGATGCCTAGCATAACATATCACGACTACCTAATTAGAAATGAATGTCGATGATTGTATCCTTGACATTTCATGGATCTCTCAATCATAATTATCGTGCACTCAAATCCCTTCATTATGGATTCCTGATCTTAGCTAGGGTCATGGAATAGTCAAACCCTATATGGTAGATCACATGACTGCTATCCTATTCAAGTTTATATAAATTGATTTCTACTACAAACTTATTGTAGTGAATCTTAACTACCTCAGCCAAGGATTTGAGTATCAAGAATAACCAAAAGTCATAGGATTCCTTCCTTATTTATCAAAGTTAATGAATCCTTTTTTAGAGATCACTTATCTCAACATATAACTGATTATGGCCACCGCATGCCATATACCAATACTTGGATAGCATCGGTATGTAAGAAGCAACAAACAATAATCACCAATATACTAGATAACATGTCACCTCAATTCTAAGGATTATATGCACAATTATGATCTAGATGATGAGCTAGTATCACTGTTCAACTTACTCATGTCATAAGTGTGTCCACATGTTTTCACGACATCACATTTTTTTAGCATGAGACTCACTACCTCCATACCAATATGTATCTCATACTTATCATGGATGAAAATAGAAGTGATGATCTTCCGAATTGATGCCGTTCCTAACAATAATCTTATCACCTTGAACACGCTTTAAAGTCAATGACAAAGAGAATCTGTTTCTCATATTCCCAAACTCATTGAGAATAGATTCTCGTACATAAGACTTAAGGAATATATATACATTACACATTATAATGAATGAGATCATTAAATTAAATATATATTTATTAAAAGCCATTATAGGATTAAGATTATAAATATATACAATGTACATGCTCTATGACATACAATCCTAACACCCTCCTTCAGTTTAAAAGATCTAGGAAGGGCACAAATTTCCCAAAATAATTACAGAACCTATAAACCCTTAATTTTGCACCTCCAAAATTGCCAGTTGCCTCATGACTCTCAACCAGACTTAAAGGATTGAAAATGGAATAGGGTCAAGGGGCAGCACCCCTTATTGCATGGAAAATTTTGTATATTTGGACATATTCATAAGCAAAAAAATCTAAATTTTTACTCCACTAAATGGGGCCCATCAATATGAGCCCAACAATTTAAACTGTGCTCAAATCGAATCTCAAACGGACTAAGAAAGCCCAAAAAGTGGAACCTAATTAAACTGGACCGGACCCGAGAAATCAAGCCTAGAGTGTTAGGCCTAAACGCACACGTTTGGACTCAAACACATGCGTTTGGATGAAATGTGCACGTTTGGAGCCAAACACACACGTTTTGTTTTTTTTTTCCGAATTATCTAACTTGGTTTTCTATAAATATGACCCTCCGAGGATGTTTTCAAACAACTTTTCGATCCTCTTCCAAACACTCTTAGACTTACTATCCAACTCTAGACACTCCTAAAAACTCTCAGACCCTCTCCAGACATTAAAATTAATACCAAATTGATGTAAAAACATGAGAAACCCTCAAATTTCACTAAAGATGTTTTTTTCCGATCTGTTAGACAGTTCAATTTTCACAAGTTTGGTCCAAAAAGCCAAACCTAATCAAACCGGACCCGAAAAATCAAGCCCAAAGCACCAGGCTCAAATGCATGTGTTTGGGCCAAACATGCATGTTTGGAACCAAATGCACGCATTTGGAGTCAAACATACGCGTCTTGGTTTTTCCTGAATTTTCTGACTCGATTTCTTTAATTACGACCCTCTGAGTCAGTTTTCAAAAAACTTTTTGATCCTCTTCCAAACACTCTCAGACTCATTGATCCTACTCTAGAAGCTTCCAAACACTCTCAGACCCTCTCCAGACACTAAAATTCACACCAAATCGATCTAAAAACATGAGAAACACACAAATTTCACCAAATACATTCTTTTCTGATAAGTCAGATAGTTCAATTTTAACAAGTTTGGTCCAGACAGACACTCAGCAGTCCTCTCTGAATACAATTGAGATACAGTCTTGGTTCAATAAGCCCTTTGAGAAGCCGCTCCCAAAACCTCGCAAGCCAAAGGTAAATACTATATAGTATGTTCTAATTCCTTTTGGTTCTAAATTAAAACTTGAAACTGATAAGGCATTTTCTTTGTCAAGTAATTATTTTTATGAAACAGTTCAAACTGAAGCCCTAAAATTAACTTAGGTAATCACATTTATCAAAATCATTTTTTAATCAAAATCTAAAATTAATTAATAGCCAATTCGATTAATTATTTTATCAATTAAAATAAATTAGCTTCTAAACCAATCAAACCACCACCCATAATTTTTCAGAATAGCCCCACCCTTCGCGAGAAGGGAGAATGACATGGGGTTTGATTCCTATTCAACGGGATACATCGGTAATCCTTCTAACATCTTCAACTCCAAAAATTCATTTTCTTTACTTTTTACTTTTATTATTGTTAGTTTGTTTTGTTTCGGTTCATTTCCATTTTTATTGTATTTTATGTTATTTATTTCATTTTATTATTGTATATGGATTTGTAATTAGTTTTAGGGAACGTTTGCCCTTTCTAGATCTATGGACTGAGAAGGGATCCCCTGTGATATGTTATTTTTTGATGTAATTATTTTTATCTCTTTCTTTGGGGATGTGTGCTTTCCTTAGAACCTGCGGTGGACTAAAGGAAAGACCCCTATTTAGCTTTCCACTCTTTTTATCGCTTTTGCTTATTTTTGACATTCATATTATTAATCTTGCTCATGTATCATGTTAGCATGTTTTACTTGCTCATTCATCACGTGATGACATGCACACACGAAACCCAGTTTTAACTGAAACCATATAAGTTTTCTTAAGCCAAAAGTAATTAGAAATGGAAAAAATCTTTTTCTAAATACCTTTTTTAATCAAATCACGAATCCCCGAACCCAACTATGGTTCGAGGGCCTTCCTTTTATAATTGGGTAAAATGATTAGATTTTCCTAAAATGGAGTTTACAAAAATGGTTTCTTAATCACCTTAGGAAAACCTTTTTCTTAAAGATTAAGTGGCGACTCTAAACACATCACATGTGCATGCCAACGAGCACTTGTGGAGCGTATAAATATGGGACCTGGCTGCAACCGTGATTCCATACACAATTTGACCCCACATGGTCAATTTTCTTAAGCCATAAACTCAAAGGCCCAATGGGAAATCCTACGGTCTTTGGACGGGGCCCAACAGAACCAAGAAAACACTAACAATGATACAATTGAGGGACAAAAAATGATACAAGAAAAAAACATAAAAATAAAACATGATGAAAATAAATAATAAAAAGAAGAAAATAAGAAACATGAGTTTTTGGATTTGCAGCTTGAGAACTGCTTGTCGGCATAGCCCTTTGAAGGTGAATCAAACCCTACGTCATTCTCCCTTCTTGTGAAGGGTTGGGGTTATTTTGAAAAATATTGGGCTGGTTGGTTGTGTGTTTAGAAGCTAATTCATTTTATATTTTAAAAGTATTAACTAGAAGGATATTAATCAGTTCAAATTTTGATTAATAAAAAAATGAATTTTGATAATTGAAATTTAGCCTAAGTCAATTTTAAGCATTTTTAATTCAAAAGCAAAATACTACATCATTTGGATATACTATCTTTGGCTTTCGAGACTTTATAACAGGAGCTTTGGACTATTTGATGAAGCCAAATTGGGTCTCCGTTGCATTCGGAGAAGTCTGTCTATGCAATGACTGAAAGATGACTCGTGGATTATGAAATGAATGCCTGATTAGAATGTAGAAAGTCTAGTATTTCGGTCTGAATTTTGGTGTTTGGAGGTGTTCTCAGGAGAGTTTGGCAAATATTCAATGTAAAAAGCTAGTCTGGAAAATAGTTTGGTAGAAATTCAGTGCGAAAAATTCTAACTGAAAAGTGACTCGGGGGTCGAATTTATAGAAAATTGAGTCTGAAAAGTCTGAAAATTGGGCCATGTGCACTAGGCCTCTTGCTCATATACCAGGGCTTTGGCTCATGCTCTAGGGCCTTGGCGCATGGGCCTAGGCCTTGGCTCACAGGCCCGGTTCGTGGGGTCCGTTCCAGTTTGATTCGCTTCGATTTTTTAGATTTTTCTGGGTCTGTTTGAGATCCAATTTGAGCAAGGTTTGAGTTTATGGGCTTGCATTGATGGGTTGGATTTAATGGTGCAAATATATGGGTATTTTATTAAAAATATGTCCGAACATATAAAATTTTCCATGTAGACTTATCAATTTAAAATTTTCATCTAGGGGCACAAGGGGCGCTGCCCCCTTGAGCACGTTTTGTTCCCAAACCTTTAAGTCCAATCAAGAGTCATTAGGCGACTAATCATTCTGGTGGTGCAAAATTGAGAGTTCACAGCTACTAATCTATCTACTAGGTTTGTTATGAAGATTCAGTATGCTAGTTTTGTACATGATAAGAGTAGTACTGATTTCACTAATCACAACATCATCCCTATGTTTTCTCCATAAGTTCATTTAGATGATGTTGATCAATTGGTTGTTCATCCAGTTATAGCTTCCAGTGATACTGGTTAGGTTCAAGATCCAATAGTGTTAGCACATGATGGTTCTTTAGGTTCACCAACATACACTTCTGATGTTACTGCACTTCATCCTATAACTGGTGTTACTCTTAATACTCATCCTTTGTTAACTAGATCCAAGAAAGGTATTTTCAAAAAGAAAGCCTTCTTATTTTTTATGGAAGATAGTGATTCAATTAATCTCAGTATGGTTGAACCATGCAATTATAAAACTACCTTACATTGTCCAGAGTGGAGGCAGGCTATGCAAGCAAAAATGGATGCTCTTCTTAGTCAACAAACTTAGTCTTTGGTTCCATTACCACAAGACAATAATGTGGTAAGTTGAAAATGGATTTTTAAATTCAAAAGGAATGTTATTTGTTCTATAGTAAGGCATAAAGCTAAACTGGTAGCTAGGTAATTTACTCAGGAATATGGAGTGGACTTTGATGAGAACTTTCTTCTGTTGTTAGGCACATAGCAGTGAGATTAATCATTAGACTTGTTGCTTATTTTGGATGGCAGTTACATCAATTTGATGTAAAAAATGCCTTCTTGAATGTTTAGTTTAAGGAATAAGTTTATATGTCACAACCTAGTGGCTTTTTAGGATTCTACATATCCTAACTACATAAGTCACTTTACAGTCTTAAACAAGCCCCTAGGGTCTGGAATGAGAGATTCACAACTTTCTTGCCTAAGTTAGGATTTAAACCAACTAATGCAGGTCCTAGTTTATTTGTGACTATTATTGATGATTTAAATGTATATCTACTACTTTATGTAGAAGCTTATGAGTTTAGAAGTTTGGTAAGGTGTTTGTAGTATCTTACCTTTACAAGGCCTGACATTGCTTTCAGTGTGAATTTTATATGTTAGCTCATTCAAAAGCCTTATCATCATTATTCGATTGCAGCAAAAAAGGTTCTTAGATATATGTAAGAGACAATTGATTCTGGAGTTCTTTTTCAATCTGCTGAGACTAAGGAAGGAGAGATAGGATTGCATATCACAACATATTATGATGCTGACTGGGCGGGAGGCCTTAATAATAGAAGATCCACTTTTGGTTATGTAGTGTTAATGAATGATAGTCTAATTTCATTGAGTAGTAAGAAACAACAATGTGTCTGTAGGTCAAGTACTGAGGCAGAATATAGAGCAATGGCAGACACATTCTGAGCTTCAGTGGCTTGTTATTTTGTTAATTGAGCTCAAGATTAAGTTGAAATAAGTTCTTGTGTTATGTTGTGATAATGTTTCTACTTTAGCCCTTGCCAACAATCTAGTTCTTCAATAAAAAAAATTAAGCATGTGGAGGTTGATATTCATTTTACTAGAGAAAAGTGAAGGCAAGAGCTCTTAAGTTGCAATATGTGTCATCATAAGATCAACTAGCAGATTTATTAATAAAGAATTTGTGTTCTCCTAAACATTTGTGGTTTTGTAAGGAGCTGAGGGTGAAATCTTTCTCACAACTTGATGATCCAAGCTGTAGTCCAAGGATTAATGTTATTGTTGAAGATAGAAGGACACAACAGCAAATGTAGCATGGTACTAGTGCAGCAGAAGGCAAAGAAAAGGGAAAGATCATAGAAGAAGGGAGTTGTTCTACTAGACGGGAGTTGTTCTACTAATATAGAATTCACAGAAGACGGGAGTTGTTCTACTAATATAGAATTCACAGAAGAAGGGGAGATTTCATAATAAGGGAACTTTAATTTGAAGGCAGGTATTAGTTGTGTTAGTATTAGCTGAATTAATTAGTTAGTTAGTTATTGTTAGTTGCAGTGTAGTGTATATTGGCAACTTCACTATACATAGCTGCTCTCATTCTCTCTCTAAATCATTGTTGTATAGTTTCTTACTCTATAACAGAAGAACAAATTCTCTTCTCTCTACCTTTCTCTCTCTTATTTCTCTTTATTCTCCATGGTTTCTACTTCTTCAAGCTCATGAATTCCGTTTCTTCATAATGTATAAACATTATCATATATATCCAAAACTCTGTTTGTATATGAGTCCATAAAAATGCAACATATATAAATTTTATGGGTTTCATACGAAACTCTACATTCTAATAATCTAGTTTGATAATAAATGATACTTAATAACTCTTAAACACTACAAAAATAAGAGAATATAATAGCTAAAAGAAATTATAGAGGAATTTTATCAAACATCTGATCACCAAAAATTATATAGAAATATTCACCAAAGAGAAGAAGTGGTGGAATCATAATTGTAATCTTCGAAAGCAAAAGGAAAGTGAGGAAGAGTAAGAAACTAAGATGATAAAGAGATTATTGTTGAAAAAGAGCTTTTTGCATTAGAGCTTGCTACAATTGTTTAAGCGTGAATTGAAGAGAGCTTTAAAATAACTAACACACATTTTTTTATGCCTGAGACCATCAAGCTACATGATTCTGAGACCGGTGATAGATATTGCCAAATATAGTGCAACTTTCCATTATTTTACAATCCAATAAGCCACACTATTCATTCCATTGAATATAGTGCAAGTAAAACACCAAATTAAAAAAAAAAAAAAAAAAAAAAAAAAAAAAAAAAAAAAAAAAAAAAAAAAAAAGGATTGGACAAAAATAAGTAAAAAAAAAAATATATAAGTAATATTTTATTTTTAATAAATTAAT